>OZ024702.1:5861569-5924215 GCA_964016905.1 Perithous albicinctus | reverse complement strand
CCCGGGCTGATTGGACCATTTTTTCACGACGCGAAAAAATCCGAGCTGATATAAGTACTTGGGATCTGAAAATTGTGTTTTCTGTTATCGACGCTATACGTTTATAAATACCATGAAACGTGGAGATTTCTTGGTCCCGGGCCGATTGGACCTTTTTTCAACAACTCGTGAGATACGCAGATGATATAAGTACTTGGGGTCTGAGAATTGAGTTTTCAGTTATCGACCTTATATGTTTAGAAATACCATGAAACGTGGACATTTCTTGGTCCCGGGCTGATTGGACCATTTTTTCACCGCGCGAAAAATTCCGAGCTGATATAAGTACTTGGGACCTGAAAATTATGTTTTCAGTTATCGACCTTATATGTTTAGAAATACCATGAAACGTGGACATTTCTTGGTCCCGGGCTGATTGGACCATTTTTTCACGACGCGAAAAATTCCGAGATGATATAAGTACTTGGGATCTGAAAATTGAGTTTCGTGTTATCGACGCTATACGTTTTGAAATACCATGAAACGTGAACATTTCTTGGTCCCGGGCCAATTGGACCATTTTTCAACAACACGTGAAATACGCAGATGATATAAGTACTTGGGATCTGAAAATTGAGTTTTCAGATATCGACCTCATATGTTTAGAAATACCATGAAACGTGGACATTTCTTGGTCCCGGGCTGATTGGACCATTTTTTCACGACGCGAAAAATTCCGAGCTGATATAAGTACTTGAGACCTGAAAATTGTGTTTTCTGTTATCGACGCAATACGTTTAGAAATACCATGAAACGTGGACATTTCTTGGTCCCGGGCCGATTGGACCATTTTTCAACAACACGTGAGATACGCAGATGATATAAGTACTTGGGATCTGAAAATTGAGTTTTCAGTTATCGACCTCATACGTTTAGAAATACCATGAAACGTGGACATTTCTTGGTCCCGGGCCGATTGGACCATTTTTCAACAACACGTGAAATACGCAGATGATATAAGTACTTGGGATCTGAAAATTGAGTTTCGTGTTATCGACGCTATACGTTTTGAAATACCATGAAACGTGAACATTTCTTGGTCCCGGGCCGATTGGACCATTTTTCAACAACACGTGAAATACGCATATGATATAAGTACTTGGGATCTGAAAATTGAGTTTTCAGATATCGACCTCATATGTTTAGAAATACCATGAAACGTGGACATTTCTTGGTCCCGGGCTGATTGGACCATTTTTTCACGACGCGAAAAATTCCGAGCTGATATAAGTACTTGGGACCTGAAAATTGTGTTTTCTGTTATCGACGCAATACGTTTAGAAATACCATGAAACGTGGACAATTCTTGGTCCCGGGCCAATTGGACCATTTTTCAACAACACGTGAGATACGCAGATGATATAAGTACTTGGGATCTGAAAATTGGGTTTCCTGTTATCGACGCTATACGTTTTGAAATAACATGAAACGTGGACATTTCATGGTCCCGGGCTGATTGGACCATTTTTTCACGACGCGAAAAAATCCGAGCTGATATAAGTACTTGGGATCTGAAAATTGAGTTTTCAGTTATCGACCTCATACGTTTAGAAATACCATGAAACGTGGACATTTCTTGGTCCCGGGCCAATTGGAACATTTTTCAACAACACGTGAAATACGCAGATGATATAAGTACTTGGGATCTGAAAATTGAGTTTTCAGATATCGACCTCATATGTTTAGAAATACCATGAAACGTGGACATTTCTTGGTCCCGGGCTGATTGGACCATTTTTTCACGACGCGAAAAATTCCGAGCTGATATAAGTACTTGAGACCTGAAAATTGAGTTTTCTGTTATCGACGCAATACGTTTAGAAATACCATGAAACGTGGACATTTCTTGGTCCCGGGCCGATTGGACCATTTTTCAACAACACGTGAGATACGCAGATGATATAAGTACTTGGGATCTGAAAATTGAGTTTTCAGTTATCGACCTCATACGTTTAGAAATACCATGAAACGTGGACATTTCTTGGTCCCGGGCCGATTGGACCATTTTTCAACAACACGTGAAATACGCAGATGATATAAGTACTTGGGATCTGAAAATTGAGTTTTCTGTTATCGACGCTATACGTTTATAAATACCATGAAACGTGGACATTTCTTGGTCCCGGGCCGATTGGACCATTTTTCAACAACACGTGAAATACGCAGATGATATAAGTACTTGGGGTCTGAAAATTGAGTTTCCTGTTATCGACGCTATACGTTTTGAAATACCATGAAACGTGGACATTTCTTGGTCCCGGGCCAATTGGACCATTTTTCAACAACACGTGAGATACGCAGATGATATAAGTACTTGGGATCTGAAAATTGAGTTTCCTGTTATCGACGCTATACGTTTTGAAATAACATGAAACGTGGACATTTCTTGGTCCCGGGCCAATTGGACCATTTTTCAACAACACGTGAGATACGCAGATGATATAAGTACTTGGGATCTGAAAATTGAGTTTCCTGTTATCGACGCTATACGTTTTGAAATACCATGAAACGTGGACATTTCTTGGTCCCGGGCCGATTGGACCTTTTTTCAACAACTCGTGAGATACGCAGATGATATAAGTACTTGGGGTCTGAGAATTGAGTTTTCAGTTATCGACCTTATATGTTTATAAATACCATGAAACGTGGACATTTCTTGGTCCCGGGCTGATTGGACCATTTTTTCACCGCGCGAAAAATTCCGAGCTGATATAAGTACTTGGGACCTGAAAATTATGTTTTCTGTTATCGACGCTATACGTTTATAAATACCATGAAACGTGGACATTTCTTGGTCCCGGGCCGATTGGACCTTTTTTCAACAACTCGTGAGATACGCAGATGATATAAGTACTTGGGATCTGAAAATTGAGTTTTCAGTTATCGACCTTATATGTTTAGAAATACCATGAAACGTGGACATTTCTTGGTCCCGGGCTGATTGGACCATTTTTTCACGACGCGAAAAATTCCGAGCTGATATAAGTACTTGGGATCTGAAAATTGAGTTTCGTGTTATCGACGCTATACGTTTTGAAATACCATGAAACGTGAACATTTCTTGGTCCCGGGCCAATTGGACCATTTTTCAACAACACGTGAAATACGCAGATGATATAAGTACTTGGGATCTGAAAATTGAGTTTTCAGATATCGACCTCATATGTTTAGAAATACCATGAAACGTGGACATTTCTTGGTCCCGGGCTGATTGGACCATTTTTTCACGACGCGAAAAATTCCGAGCTGATATAAGTACTTGAGACCTGAAAATTGTGTTTTCTGTTATCGACGCAATACGTTTAGAAATACCATGAAACGTGGACATTTCTTGGTCCCGGGCCGATTGGACCATTTTTCAACAACACGTGAGATACGCAGATGATATAAGTACTTGGGATCTGAAAATTGAGTTTTCAGTTATCGACCTCATACGTTTAGAAATACCATGAAACGTGGACAGTTCTTGGTCCCGGGCCGATTGGACCATTTTTCAACAACACGTGAAATACGCAGATGATATAAGTACTTGGGATCTGAAAATTGAGTTTTCTGTTATCGACGCTATACGTTTTGAAATAACATGAAACGTGGACATTTCTTGGTCCCGGGCCAATTGGACCATTTTTCAACAACACGTGAGATACGCAGATGATATAAGTACTTGGGATCTGAAAATTGAGTTTCCTGTTATCGACGCTATACGTTTTGAAATAACATGAAACGTGGACATTTCTTGGTCCCGGGCCAATTGGACCATTTTTCAACAACACGTGAGATACGCAGATGATATAAGTACTTGGGATCTGAAAATTGAGTTTCCTGTTATCGACGCTATACGTTTTGAAATAACATAAAACGTGGACATTTCTTGGTCCCGGGCCGATTGGACCTTTTTACAACAACTCGTGAGATACGCAGATGATATAAGTACTTGGGATCTGAAAATTGAGTTTTCAGTTATCGACCTTATATGTTTAGAAATACCATGAAACGTGGACATTTCTTGGTCCCGGGCTGATTGGACCATTTTTTCACCGCGCGAAAAATTCCGAGCTGATATAAGTACTTGGGACCTGAAAATTGTGTTTTCTGTTATCGACGCTATACGTTAATAAATACCATGAAACGAGGACATTTCTTGGTCCCGGGCCGATTGGACCTTTTTTCAACATCTCGTGAGATACGCAGATGATATAAGTACTTGGGATCTGAAAATTGAGTTTCGTGTTATCGACGCTATACGTTTTGAAATACCATGAAACGTGAACATTTCTTGGTCCCGGGCCGATTGGACCATTTTTCAACAACACGTGAAATACGCAGATGATATAAGTACTTGGGATCTGAAAATTGAGTTTTCAGATATCGACCTCATATGTTTAGAAATACCATGAAACGTGGACATTTCTTGGTCCCGGGCTGATTGGACCATTTTTTCACGACGCGAAAAATTCCGAGCTGATATAAGTACTTGGGACCTGAAAATTGTGTTTTCTGTTATCGACGCAATACGTTTAGAAATACCATGAAACGTGGACAATTCTTGGTCCCGGGCCAATTGGACCATTTTTCAACAACACGTGAGATACGCAGATGATATAAGTACTTGGGATCTGAAAATTGGGTTTCCTGTTATCGACGCTATACGTTTTGAAATAACATGAAACGTGGACATTTCATGGTCCCGGGCTGATTGGACCATTTTTTCACGACGCGAAAAAATCCGAGCTGATATAAGTACTTGGGATCTGAAAATTGTGTTTTCTGTTATCGACGCTATACGTTTATAAATACCATGAAACGTGGAGATTTCTTGGTCCCGTGCTGATTGGGGAATTTTTTCACGACGCGAAAAATTCCGAGCTGATATAAGTACTTGGGACCTGAAAATTGTGTTTTCTGTTATCGACGCAATACGTTTAGAAATACCATGAAACGTGGACAATTCTTGGTCCCGGGCCAATTGGACCATTTTTCAACAACACGTGAGATACGCAGATGATATAAGTACTTGGGATCTGAAAATTGGGTTTCCTGTTATCGACGCTATACGTTTTGAAATAACATGAAACGTGGACATTTCATGGTCCCGGGCTGATTGGACCATTTTTTCACGACGCGAAAAAATCCGAGCTGATATAAGTACTTGGGATCTGAAAATTGTGTTTTCTGTTATCGACGCTATACATTTATAAATACCATGAAACGTGGAGATTTCTTGGTTCCGTGCTGATTGGGGAATTTTTTCACGACGCGAAAAATTCCGAGCTGAAGTAAGTACTTGGGACCTGAAAATTGTGTTTTCTGTTATCGACGCTCTACGTTTAGAAATACCATGAAACGTGGACATTTCTTGGTCCCGGGCCGATTGGACCTTTTTTCAACAACTCGTGAGATACGCAGATGATATAAGTACTTGGGATCTGAAAATTGAGTTTTCAGTTATCGACCTCATACGTTTAGAAATACCATGAAACGTGGACATTTCTTGGTCCCGGAATGATTGGACCATTTTTCAACAAAACGTGAGATACGCAGATGATATAAGTACTTGGGATCTGAAAATTGAGTTTCGTGTTATCGACGCTATACGTTTTGAAATACCATGAAACGTGAACATTTCTTGGTCCCGGGCCGATTGGACCAGTTTTCAACAACACGTGAAATACGCAGATGATATAAGTACTTGGGATCTGAAAATTGAGTTTTCTGTTATCGACGCTATATGTTTATAAATACCATGAAACGTGGACATTTCTTGGTCCCGGGCCGATTGGACCATTTTTCAACAACACGTGAAATACGCAGATGATATAAGTACTTGGGGTCTGAATATTGAGTTTCCTGTTATCGACGCTATGCGTTTTGAAATACCATGAAACGTGGGCATTTCTTGGTCCCGGACTGATTGGACCATTTTTCAACAACACGTGAGATACGCAGATGATATAAGTACTTGGGATCTGAAAATTGAGTTTCCTGTTATCGACGCTATACGTTTTGAAATAACATGAAACGTGGACATTTCATGGTCCCGGGCTGATTGGACCATTTTTTCACGACGCGAAAAATTCCGAGCTGATATAAGTACTTGGGATCTGAAAATTGAGTTTCGTGTTATCGACGCTATACGTTTTGAAATACCATGAAACGTGAACATTTCTTGGTCCCGGGCCGATTCGACCATTTTTCAACAAAACGTGAAATACGCAGATGATATAAGTACTTGGGGTCTGAAAATTGAGTTTCCTGTTATCGACGCTATACGTTTTGAAATACCATGAAACGTGGACATTTCTTGGTCCCGGGCCGATTGGACCTTTTTTCAACAACTCGTGAGATACGCAGATGATATAAGTACTTGGGGTCTGAGAATTGAGTTTTCAGTTATCGACCTTATATGTTTAGAAATACCATGAAACGTGGACATTTCTTGGTCTCGGGCTGATTGGACCATTTTTTCACCGCGCGAAAAATTCCGAGCTGATATAAGTACTTGGGACCTGAAAATTATGTTTTCTGTTATCGACGCTATACGTTTATAAATACCATGAAACGTGGACATTTCTTGGTCCCGGGCCGATTGGACCTTTTTTCAACAACTCGTGAGATACGCAGATGATATAAGTACTTGGGATCTGAAAATTGAGTTTTCAGTTATCGACCTTATATGTTTAGAAATACCATGAAACGTGGACATTTCTTGGTCCCGGGCTGATTGGACCATTTTTTCACGACGCGAAAAATTCCGAGCTGATATAAGTACTTGGGATCTGAAAATTGAGTTTCGTGTTATCGACGCTATACGTTTTGAAATACCATGAAACGTGAACATTTCTTGGTCCCGGGCCAATTGGACCATTTTTCAACAACACGTGAAATACGCAGATGATATAAGTACTTGGGATCTGAAAATTGAGTTTTCAGATATCGACCTCATATGTTTAGAAATACCATGAAACGTGGACATTTCTTGGTCCCGGGCTGATTGGACCATTTTTTCACGACGCGAAAAATTCCGAGCTGATATAAGTACTTGAGACCTGAAAATTGTGTTTTCTGTTATCGACGCAATACGTTTAGAAATACCATGAAACGTGGACATTTCTTGGTCCCGGGCCGATTGGACCATTTTTCAACAACACGTGAGATACGCAGATGATATAAGTACTTGGGATCTGAAAATTGGGTTTCCTGTTATCGACGCTATACGTTTTGAAATAACATGAAACGTGGACATTTCATGGTCCCGGGCTGATTGGACCATTTTTTCACGACGCGAAAAAATCCGAGCTGATATAAGTACTTGGGATCTGAAAATTGTCTTTTCTGTTATCGACGCTATACGTTTATAAATACCATGAAACGTGGAGATTTCTTGGTCCCGTGCTGATTGGGGTATTTTTTCACGACGCGAAAAATTCCGAGCTGATGTAAGTACTTGGGACCTGAAAATTGAGTTTTCAGATATCGACCTCATATGTTTAGAAATACCATGAAACGTGGACATTTCTTGGTCCCGGGCTGATTGGACCATTTTTTCACGACGCGAAAAATTCCGAGCTGATATAAGTACTTGGGACCTGAAAATTGTGTTTTCTGTTATCGACGCAATACGTTTAGAAATACCATGAAACGTGGACAATTCTTGGTCCCGGGCCGATTGGACCTTTTTTCAACAACTCGTGAGATACGCAGATGATATAAGTACTTGGGATCTGAAAATTGAGTTTTCAGTTATCGACCTCATACGTTTAGAAATACCATGAAACGTGGACATTTCTTGGTCCCGGAATGATTGGACCATTTTTCAACAAAACGTGAGATACGCAGATGATATAAGTACTTGGGATCTGAAAATTGAGTTTCGTGTTATCGACGCTATACGTTTTGAAATACCATGAAACGTGAACATTTCTTGGTCCCGGGCCGATTGGACCAGTTTTCAACAACACGTGAAATACGCAGATGATATAAGTACTTGGGATCTGAAAATTGAGTTTTCTGTTATCGACGCTATATGTTTATAAATACCATGAAACGTGGACATTTCTTGGTCCCGGGCCGATTGGACCATTTTTCAACAACACGTGAAATACGCAGATGATATAAGTACTTGGGGTCTGAATATTGAGTTTCCTGTTATCGACGCTATGCGTTTTGAAATACCATGAAACGTGGGCATTTCTTGGTCCCGGACTGATTGGACCATTTTTCAACAACACGTGAGATACGCAGATGATATAAGTACTTGGGATCTGAAAATTGAGTTTCCTGTTATCGACGCTATACGTTTTGAAATAACATGAAACGTGGACATTTCATGGTCCCGGGCTGATTGGACCATTTTTTCACGACGCGAAAAATTCCGAGCTGATATAAGTACTTGGGATCTGAAAATTGAGTTTCGTGTTATCGACGCTATACGTTTTGAAATACCATGAAACGTGAACATTTCTTGGTCCCGGGCCGATTCGACCATTTTTCAACAAAACGTGAAATACGCAGATGATATAAGTACTTGGGGTCTGAAAATTGAGTTTCCTGTTATCGACGCTATACGTTTTGAAATACCATGAAACGTGGACATTTCTTGGTCCCGGGCCGATTGGACCTTTTTTCAACAACTCGTGAGATACGCAGATGATATAAGTACTTGGGGTCTGAGAATTGAGTTTTCAGTTATCGACCTTATATGTTTAGAAATACCATGAAACGTGGACATTTCTTGGTCCCGGGCTGATTGGACCATTTTTTCACCGCGCGAAAAATTCCGAGCTGATATAAGTACTTGGGACCTGAAAATTATGTTTTCTGTTATCGACGCTATACGTTTATAAATACCATGAAACGTGGACATTTCTTGGTCCCGGGCCGATTGGACCTTTTTTCAACAACTCGTGAGATACGCAGATGATATAAGTACTTGGGATCTGAAAATTGAGTTTTCAGTTATCGACCTTATATGTTTAGAAATACCATGAAACGTGGACATTTCTTGGTCCCGGGCTGATTGGACCATTTTTTCACGACGCGAAAAATTCCGAGCTGATATAAGTACTTGGGATCTGAAAATTGAGTTTCGTGTTATCGACGCTATACGTTTTGAAATACCATGAAACGTGAACATTTCTTGGTCCCGGGCCAATTGGACCATTTTTCAACAACACGTGAAATACGCAGATGATATAAGTACTTGGGATCTGAAAATTGAGTTTTCAGTTATCGACCTCATACGTTTAGAAATACCATGAAACGTGGACAGTTCTTGGTCCCGGGCCGATTGGACCATTTTTCAACAACACGTGAAATACGCAGATGATATAAGTACTTGGGATCTGAAAATTGAGTTTTCTGTTATCGACGCTATACGTTTTGAAATAACATGAAACGTGGACATTTCTTGGTCCCGGGCCAATTGGACCATTTTTCAACAACACGTGAGATACGCAGATGATATAAGTACTTGGGATCTGAAAATTGAGTTTCCTGTTATCGACGCTATACGTTTTGAAATAACATGAAACGTGGACATTTCTTGGTCCCGGGCCAATTGGACCATTTTTCAACAACACGTGAGATACGCAGATGATATAAGTACTTGGGATCTGAAAATTGAGTTTCCTGTTATCGACGCTATACGTTTTGAAATAACATAAAACGTGGACATTTCTTGGTCCCGGGCCGATTGGACCTTTTTACAACAACTCGTGAGATACGCAGATGATATAAGTACTTGGGATCTGAAAATTGAGTTTTCAGTTATCGACCTTATATGTTTAGAAATACCATGAAACGTGGACATTTCTTGGTCCCGGGCTGATTGGACCATTTTTTCACCGCGCGAAAAATTCCGAGCTGATATAAGTACTTGGGACCTGAAAATTGTGTTTTCTGTTATCGACGCTATACGTTAATAAATACCATGAAACGAGGACATTTCTTGGTCCCGGGCCGATTGGACCTTTTTTCAACATCTCGTGAGATACGCAGATGATATAAGTACTTGGGATCTGAAAATTGAGTTTCGTGTTATCGACGCTATACGTTTTGAAATACCATGAAACGTGAACATTTCTTGGTCCCGGGCCGATTGGACCATTTTTCAACAACACGTGAAATACGCAGATGATATAAGTACTTGGGATCTGAAAATTGAGTTTTCAGATATCGACCTCATATGTTTAGAAATACCATGAAACGTGGACATTTCTTGGTCCCGGGCTGATTGGACCATTTTTTCACGACGCGAAAAATTCCGAGCTGATATAAGTACTTGGGACCTGAAAATTGTGTTTTCTGTTATCGACGCAATACGTTTAGAAATACCATGAAACGTGGACAATTCTTGGTCCCGGGCCAATTGGACCATTTTTCAACAACACGTGAGATACGCAGATGATATAAGTACTTGGGATCTGAAAATTGGGTTTCCTGTTATCGACGCTATACGTTTTGAAATAACATGAAACGTGGACATTTCATGGTCCCGGGCTGATTGGACCATTTTTTCACGACGCGAAAAAATCCGAGCTGATATAAGTACTTGGGATCTGAAAATTGTGTTTTCTGTTATCGACGCTATACGTTTATAAATACCATGAAACGTGGAGATTTCTTGGTCCCGTGCTGATTGGGGAATTTTTTCACGACGCGAAAAATTCCGAGCTGATATAAGTACTTGGGACCTGAAAATTGTGTTTTCTGTTATCGACGCAATACGTTTAGAAATACCATGAAACGTGGACAATTCTTGGTCCCGGGCCAATTGGACCATTTTTCAACAACACGTGAGATACGCAGATGATATAAGTACTTGGGATCTGAAAATTGGGTTTCCTGTTATCGACGCTATACGTTTTGAAATAACATGAAACGTGGACATTTCATGGTCCCGGGCTGATTGGACCATTTTTTCACGACGCGAAAAAATCCGAGCTGATATAAGTACTTGGGATCTGAAAATTGTGTTTTCTGTTATCGACGCTATACATTTATAAATACCATGAAACGTGGAGATTTCTTGGTTCCGTGCTGATTGGGGAATTTTTTCACGACGCGAAAAATTCCGAGCTGAAGTAAGTACTTGGGACCTGAAAATTGTGTTTTCTGTTATCGACGCTCTACGTTTAGAAATACCATGAAACGTGGACATTTCTTGGTCCCGGGCCGATTGGACCTTTTTTCAACAACTCGTGAGATACGCAGATGATATAAGTACTTGGGATCTGAAAATTGAGTTTTCAGTTATCGACCTCATACGTTTAGAAATACCATGAAACGTGGACATTTCTTGGTCCCGGAATGATTGGACCATTTTTCAACAAAACGTGAGATACGCAGATGATATAAGTACTTGGGATCTGAAAATTGAGTTTCGTGTTATCGACGCTATACGTTTTGAAATACCATGAAACGTGAACATTTCTTGGTCCCGGGCCGATTGGACCAGTTTTCAACAACACGTGAAATACGCAGATGATATAAGTACTTGGGATCTGAAAATTGAGTTTTCTGTTATCGACGCTATATGTTTATAAATACCATGAAACGTGGACATTTCTTGGTCCCGGGCCGATTGGACCATTTTTCAACAACACGTGAAATACGCAGATGATATAAGTACTTGGGGTCTGAATATTGAGTTTCCTGTTATCGACGCTATGCGTTTTGAAATACCATGAAACGTGGGCATTTCTTGGTCCCGGACTGATTGGACCATTTTTCAACAACACGTGAGATACGCAGATGATATAAGTACTTGGGATCTGAAAATTGAGTTTCCTGTTATCGACGCTATACGTTTTGAAATAACATGAAACGTGGACATTTCATGGTCCCGGGCTGATTGGACCATTTTTTCACGACGCGAAAAATTCCGAGCTGATATAAGTACTTGGGATCTGAAAATTGAGTTTCGTGTTATCGACGCTATACGTTTTGAAATACCATGAAACGTGAACATTTCTTGGTCCCGGGCCGATTCGACCATTTTTCAACAAAACGTGAAATACGCAGATGATATAAGTACTTGGGGTCTGAAAATTGAGTTTCCTGTTATCGACGCTATACGTTTTGAAATACCATGAAACGTGGACATTTCTTGGTCCCGGGCCGATTGGACCTTTTTTCAACAACTCGTGAGATACGCAGATGATATAAGTACTTGGGGTCTGAGAATTGAGTTTTCAGTTATCGACCTTATATGTTTAGAAATACCATGAAACGTGGACATTTCTTGGTCTCGGGCTGATTGGACCATTTTTTCACCGCGCGAAAAATTCCGAGCTGATATAAGTACTTGGGACCTGAAAATTATGTTTTCTGTTATCGACGCTATACGTTTATAAATACCATGAAACGTGGACATTTCTTGGTCCCGGGCCGATTGGACCTTTTTTCAACAACTCGTGAGATACGCAGATGATATAAGTACTTGGGATCTGAAAATTGAGTTTTCAGTTATCGACCTTATATGTTTAGAAATACCATGAAACGTGGACATTTCTTGGTCCCGGGCTGATTGGACCATTTTTTCACGACGCGAAAAATTCCGAGCTGATATAAGTACTTGGGATCTGAAAATTGAGTTTCGTGTTATCGACGCTATACGTTTTGAAATACCATGAAACGTGAACATTTCTTGGTCCCGGGCCAATTGGACCATTTTTCAACAACACGTGAAATACGCAGATGATATAAGTACTTGGGATCTGAAAATTGAGTTTTCAGATATCGACCTCATATGTTTAGAAATACCATGAAACGTGGACATTTCTTGGTCCCGGGCTGATTGGACCATTTTTTCACGACGCGAAAAATTCCGAGCTGATATAAGTACTTGAGACCTGAAAATTGTGTTTTCTGTTATCGACGCAGTACGTTTAGAAATACCATGAAACGTGGACATTTCTTGGTCCCGGGCCGATTGGACCATTTTTCAACAACACGTGAGATACGCAGATGATATAAGTACTTGGGATCTGAAAATTGGGTTTCCTGTTATCGACGCTATACGTTTTGAAATAACATGAAACGTGGACATTTCATGGTCCCGGGCTGATTGGACCATTTTTTCACGACGCGAAAAAATCCGAGCTGATATAAGTACTTGGGATCTGAAAATTGTCTTTTCTGTTATCGACGCTATACGTTTATAAATACCATGAAACGTGGAGATTTCTTGGTCCCGTGCTGATTGGGGTATTTTTTCACGACGCGAAAAATTCCGAGCTGATGTAAGTACTTGGGACCTGAAAATTGAGTTTTCAGATATCGACCTCATATGTTTAGAAATACCATGAAACGTGGACATTTCTTGGTCCCGGGCTGATTGGACCATTTTTTCACGACGCGAAAAATTCCGAGCTGATATAAGTACTTGGGACCTGAAAATTGTGTTTTCTGTTATCGACGCAATACGTTTAGAAATACCATGAAACGTGGACAATTCTTGGTCCCGGGCCGATTGGACCTTTTTTCAACAACTCGTGAGATACGCAGATGATATAAGTACTTGGGATCTGAAAATTGAGTTTTCAGTTATCGACCTCATACGTTTAGAAATACCATGAAACGTGGACATTTCTTGGTCCCGGAATGATTGGACCATTTTTCAACAAAACGTGAGATACGCAGATGATATAAGTACTTGGGATCTGAAAATTGAGTTTCGTGTTATCGACGCTATACGTTTTGAAATACCATGAAACGTGAACATTTCTTGGTCCCGGGCCGATTGGACCAGTTTTCAACAACACGTGAAATACGCAGATGATATAAGTACTTGGGATCTGAAAATTGAGTTTTCTGTTATCGACGCTATATGTTTATAAATACCATGAAACGTGGACATTTCTTGGTCCCGGGCCGATTGGACCATTTTTCAACAACACGTGAAATACGCAGATGATATAAGTACTTGGGGTCTGAATATTGAGTTTCCTGTTATCGACGCTATGCGTTTTGAAATACCATGAAACGTGGGCATTTCTTGGTCCCGGACTGATTGGACCATTTTTCAACAACACGTGAGATACGCAGATGATATAAGTACTTGGGATCTGAAAATTGAGTTTCCTGTTATCGACGCTATACGTTTTGAAATAACATGAAACGTGGACATTTCATGGCCCCGGGCTGATTGGACCATTTTTTCACGACGCGAAAAATTCCGAGCTGATATAAGTACTTGGGATCTGAAAATTGAGTTTCGTGTTATCGACGCTATACGTTTTGAAATACCATGAAACGTGAACATTTCTTGGTCCCGGGCCGATTCGACCATTTTTCAACAAAACGTGAAATACGCAGATGATATAAGTACTTGGGGTCTGAAAATTGAGTTTCCTGTTATCGACGCTATACGTTTTGAAATACCATGAACCGTGGACATTTCTTGGTCCCGGGCCGATTGGACCTTTTTTCAACAACTCGTGAGATACGCAGATGATATAAGTACTTGGGGTCTGAGAATTGAGTTTTCAGTTATCGACCTTATATGTTTAGAAATACCATGAAACGTGGACATTTCTTGGTCCCGGGCTGATTGGACCATTTTTTCACCGCGCGAAAAATTCCGAGCTGATATAAGTACTTGGGACCTGAAAATTATGTTTTCTGTTATCGACGCTATACGTTTATAAATACCATGAAACGTGGACATTTCTTGGTCCCGGGCCGATTGGACCTTTTTTCAACAACTCGTGAGATACGCAGATGATATAAGTACTTGGGATCTGAAAATTGAGTTTTCAGTTATCGACCTTATATGTTTAGAAATACCATGAAACGTGGACATTTCTTGGTCCCGGGCTGATTGGACCATTTTTTCACGACGCGAAAAATTCCGAGATGATATAAGTACTTGGGATCTGAAAATTGAGTTTCGTGTTATCGACGCTATACGTTTTGAAATACCATGAAACGTGAACATTTCTTGGTCCCGGGCCAATTGGACCATTTTTCAACAACACGTGAAATACGCAGATGATATAAGTACTTGGGATCTGAAAATTGAGTTTTCAGATATCGACCTCATATGTTTAGAAATACCATGAAACGTGGACATTTCTTGGTCCCGGGCTGATTGGACCATTTTTTCACGACGCGAAAAATTCCGAGCTGATATAAGTACTTGAGACCTGAAAATTGTGTTTTCTGTTATCGACGCAATACGTTTAGAAATACCATGAAACGTGGACATTTCTTGGTCCCGGGCCGATTGGACCATTTTTCAACAACACGTGAGATACGCAGATGATATAAGTACTTGGGATCTGAAAATTGAGTTTTCAGTTATCGACCTCATACGTTTAGAAATACCATGAAACGTGGACATTTCTTGGTCCCGGGCCGATTGGACCATTTTTCAACAACACGTGAAATACGCAGATGATATAAGTACTTGGGATCTGAAAATTGAGTTTCGTGTTATCGACGCTATACGTTTTGAAATACCATGAAACGTGAACATTTCTTGGTCCCGGGCCGATTGGACCATTTTTCAACAACACGTGAAATACGCATATGATATAAGTACTTGGGATCTGAAAATTGAGTTTTCAGATATCGACCTCATATGTTTAGAAATACCATGAAACGTGGACATTTCTTGGTCCCGGGCTGATTGGACCATTTTTTCACGACGCGAAAAATTCCGAGCTGATATAAGTACTTGGGACCTGAAAATTGTGTTTTCTGTTATCGACGCAATACGTTTAGAAATACCATGAAACGTGGACAATTCTTGGTCCCGGGCCAATTGGACCATTTTTCAACAACACGTGAGATACGCAGATGATATAAGTACTTGGGATCTGAAAATTGGGTTTCCTGTTATCGACGCTATACGTTTTGAAATAACATGAAACGTGGACATTTCATGGTCCCGGGCTGATTGGACCATTTTTTCACGACGCGAAAAAATCCGAGCTGATATAAGTACTTGGGATCTGAAAATTGAGTTTTCAGTTATCGACCTCATACGTTTAGAAATACCATGAAACGTGGACATTTCTTGGTCCCGGGCCAATTGGAACATTTTTCAACAACACGTGAAATACGCAGATGATATAAGTACTTGGGATCTGAAAATTGAGTTTTCAGATATCGACCTCATATGTTTAGAAATACCATGAAACGTGGACATTTCTTGGTCCCGGGCTGATTGGACCATTTTTTCACGACGCGAAAAATTCCGAGCTGATATAAGTACTTGAGACCTGAAAATTGAGTTTTCTGTTATCGACGCAATACGTTTAGAAATACCATGAAACGTGGACATTTCTTGGTCCCGGGCCGATTGGACCATTTTTCAACAACACGTGAGATACGCAGATGATATAAGTACTTGGGATCTGAAAATTGAGTTTTCAGTTATCGACCTCATACGTTTAGAAATACCATGAAACGTGGACATTTCTTGGTCCCGGGCCGATTGGACCATTTTTCAACAACACGTGAAATACGCAGATGATATAAGTACTTGGGATCTGAAAATTGAGTTTTCTGTTATCGACGCTATACGTTTATAAATACCATGAAACGTGGACATTTCTTGGTCCCGGGCCGATTGGACCATTTTTCAACAACACGTGAAATACGCAGATGATATAAGTACTTGGGGTCTGAAAATTGAGTTTCCTGTTATCGACGCTATACGTTTTGAAATACCATGAAACGTGGACATTTCTTGGTCCCGGGCCAATTGGACCATTTTTCAACAACACGTGAGATACGCAGATGATATAAGTACTTGGGATCTGAAAATTGAGTTTCCTGTTATCGACGCTATACGTTTTGAAATAACATGAAACGTGGACATTTCTTGGTCCCGGGCCAATTGGACCATTTTTCAACAACACGTGAGATACGCAGATGATATAAGTACTTGGGATCTGAAAATTGAGTTTCCTGTTATCGACGCTATACGTTTTGAAATACCATGAAACGTGGACATTTCTTGGTCCCGGGCCGATTGGACCTTTTTTCAACAACTCGTGAGATACGCAGATGATATAAGTACTTGGGGTCTGAGAATTGAGTTTTCAGTTATCGACCTTATATGTTTATAAATACCATGAAACGTGGACATTTCTTGGTCCCGGGCTGATTGGACCATTTTTTCACCGCGCGAAAAATTCCGAGCTGATATAAGTACTTGGGACCTGAAAATTATGTTTTCTGTTATCGACGCTATACGTTTATAAATACCATGAAACGTGGACATTTCTTGGTCCCGGGCCGATTGGACCTTTTTTCAACAACTCGTGAGATACGCAGATGATATAAGTACTTGGGATCTGAAAATTGAGTTTTCAGTTATCGACCTTATATGTTTAGAAATACCATGAAACGTGGACATTTCTTGGTCCCGGGCTGATTGGACCATTTTTTCACGACGCGAAAAATTCCGAGCTGATATAAGTACTTGGGATCTGAAAATTGAGTTTCGTGTTATCGACGCTATACGTTTTGAAATACCATGAAACGTGAACATTTCTTGGTCCCGGGCCAATTGGACCATTTTTCAACAACACGTGAAATACGCAGATGATATAAGTACTTGGGATCTGAAAATTGAGTTTTCAGATATCGACCTCATATGTTTAGAAATACCATGAAACGTGGACATTTCTTGGTCCCGGGCTGATTGGACCATTTTTTCACGACGCGAAAAATTCCGAGCTGATATAAGTACTTGAGACCTGAAAATTGTGTTTTCTGTTATCGACGCAATACGTTTAGAAATACCATGAAACGTGGACATTTCTTGGTCCCGGGCCGATTGGACCATTTTTCAACAACACGTGAGATACGCAGATGATATAAGTACTTGGGATCTGAAAATTGAGTTTTCAGTTATCGACCTCATACGTTTAGAAATACCATGAAACGTGGACAGTTCTTGGTCCCGGGCCGATTGGACCATTTTTCAACAACACGTGAAATACGCAGATGATATAAGTACTTGGGATCTGAAAATTGAGTTTTCTGTTATCGACGCTATACGTTTTGAAATAACATGAAACGTGGACATTTCTTGGTCCCGGGCCAATTGGACCATTTTTCAACAACACGTGAGATACGCAGATGATATAAGTACTTGGGATCTGAAAATTGAGTTTCCTGTTATCGACGCTATACGTTTTGAAATAACATGAAACGTGGACATTTCTTGGTCCCGGGCCAATTGGACCATTTTTCAACAACACGTGAGATACGCAGATGATATAAGTACTTGGGATCTGAAAATTGAGTTTCCTGTTATCGACGCTATACGTTTTGAAATAACATAAAACGTGGACATTTCTTGGTCCCGGGCCGATTGGACCTTTTTACAACAACTCGTGAGATACGCAGATGATATAAGTACTTGGGATCTGAAAATTGAGTTTTCAGTTATCGACCTTATATGTTTAGAAATACCATGAAACGTGGACATTTCTTGGTCCCGGGCTGATTGGACCATTTTTTCACCGCGCGAAAAATTCCGAGCTGATATAAGTACTTGGGACCTGAAAATTGTGTTTTCTGTTATCGACGCTATACGTTAATAAATACCATGAAACGAGGACATTTCTTGGTCCCGGGCCGATTGGACCTTTTTTCAACATCTCGTGAGATACGCAGATGATATAAGTACTTGGGATCTGAAAATTGAGTTTCGTGTTATCGACGCTATACGTTTTGAAATACCATGAAACGTGAACATTTCTTGGTCCCGGGCCGATTGGACCATTTTTCAACAACACGTGAAATACGCAGATGATATAAGTACTTGGGATCTGAAAATTGAGTTTTCAGATATCGACCTCATATGTTTAGAAATACCATGAAACGTGGACATTTCTTGGTCCCGGGCTGATTGGACCATTTTTTCACGACGCGAAAAATTCCGAGCTGATATAAGTACTTGGGACCTGAAAATTGTGTTTTCTGTTATCGACGCAATACGTTTAGAAATACCATGAAACGTGGACAATTCTTGGTCCCGGGCCAATTGGACCATTTTTCAACAACACGTGAGATACGCAGATGATATAAGTACTTGGGATCTGAAAATTGTGTTTTCTGTTATCGACGCAATACATTTATAAATACCATGAAACGTGGAGATTTCTTGGTTCCGTGCTGATTGGGGAATTTTTTCACGACGCGAAAAATTCCGAGCTGAAGTAAGTACTTGGGACCTGAAAATTGTGTTTTCTGTTATCGACGCTCTACGTTTAGAAATACCATGAAACGTGGACATTTCTTGGTCCCGGGCCGATTGGACCTTTTTTCAACAACTCGTGAGATACGCAGATGATATAAGTACTTGGGATCTGAAAATTGAGTTTTCAGTTATCGACCTCATACGTTTAGAAATACCATGAAACGTGGACATTTCTTGGTCCCGGAATGATTGGACCATTTTTCAACAAAACGTGAGATACGCAGATGATATAAGTACTTGGGATCTGAAAATTGAGTTTCGTGTTATCGACGCTATACGTTTTGAAATACCATGAAACGTGAACATTTCTTGGTCCCGGGCCGATTGGACCAGTTTTCAACAACACGTGAAATACGCAGATGATATAAGTACTTGGGATCTGAAAATTGAGTTTTCTGTTATCGACGCTATATGTTTATAAATACCATGAAACGTGGACATTTCTTGGTCCCGGGCCGATTGGACCATTTTTCAACAACACGTGAAATACGCAGATGATATAAGTACTTGGGGTCTGAATATTGAGTTTCCTGTTATCGACGCTATGCGTTTTGAAATACCATGAAACGTGGGCATTTCTTGGTCCCGGACTGATTGGACCATTTTTCAACAACACGTGAGATACGCAGATGATATAAGTACTTGGGATCTGAAAATTGAGTTTCCTGTTATCGACGCTATACGTTTTGAAATAACATGAAACGTGGACATTTCATGGTCCCGGGCTGATTGGACCATTTTTTCACGACGCGAAAAATTCCGAGCTGATATAAGTACTTGGGATCTGAAAATTGAGTTTCGTGTTATCGACGCTATACGTTTTGAAATACCATGAAACGTGAACATTTCTTGGTCCCGGGCCGATTCGACCATTTTTCAACAAAACGTGAAATACGCAGATGATATAAGTACTTGGGGTCTGAAAATTGAGTTTCCTGTTATCGACGCTATACGTTTTGAAATACCATGAAACGTGGACATTTCTTGGTCCCGGGCCGATTGGACCTTTTTTCAACAACTCGTGAGATACGCAGATGATATAAGTACTTGGGGTCTGAGAATTGAGTTTTCAGTTATCGACCTTATATGTTTAGAAATACCATGAAACGTGGACATTTCTTGGTCTCGGGCTGATTGGACCATTTTTTCACCGCGCGAAAAATTCCGAGCTGATATAAGTACTTGGGACCTGAAAATTATGTTTTCTGTTATCGACGCTATACGTTTATAAATACCATGAAACGTGGACATTTCTTGGTCCCGGGCCGATTGGACCTTTTTTCAACAACTCGTGAGATACGCAGATGATATAAGTACTTGGGATCTGAAAATTGAGTTTTCAGTTATCGACCTTATATGTTTAGAAATACCATGAAACGTGGACATTTCTTGGTCCCGGGCTGATTGGACCATTTTTTCACGACGCGAAAAATTCCGAGCTGATATAAGTACTTGGGATCTGAAAATTGAGTTTCGTGTTATCGACGCTATACGTTTTGAAATACCATGAAACGTGAACATTTCTTGGTCCCGGGCCAATTGGACCATTTTTCAACAACACGTGAAATACGCAGATGATATAAGTACTTGGGATCTGAAAATTGAGTTTTCAGATATCGACCTCATATGTTTAGAAATACCATGAAACGTGGACATTTCTTGGTCCCGGGCTGATTGGACCATTTTTTCACGACGCGAAAAATTCCGAGCTGATATAAGTACTTGAGACCTGAAAATTGTGTTTTCTGTTATCGACGCAATACGTTTAGAAATACCATGAAACGTGGACATTTCTTGGTCCCGGGCCGATTGGACCATTTTTCAACAACACGTGAGATACGCAGATGATATAAGTACTTGGGATCTGAAAATTGGGTTTCCTGTTATCGACGCTATACGTTTTGAAATAACATGAAACGTGGACATTTCATGGTCCCGGGCTGATTGGACCATTTTTTCACGACGCGAAAAAATCCGAGCTGATATAAGTACTTGGGATCTGAAAATTGTCTTTTCTGTTATCGACGCTATACGTTTATAAATACCATGAAACGTGGAGATTTCTTGGTCCCGTGCTGATTGGGGTATTTTTTCACGACGCGAAAAATTCCGAGCTGATGTAAGTACTTGGGACCTGAAAATTGAGTTTTCAGATATCGACCTCATATGTTTAGAAATACCATGAAACGTGGACATTTCTTGGTCCCGGGCTGATTGGACCATTTTTTCACGACGCGAAAAATTCCGAGCTGATATAAGTACTTGGGACCTGAAAATTGTGTTTTCTGTTATCGACGCAATACGTTTAGAAATACCATGAAACGTGGACAATTCTTGGTCCCGGGCCGATTGGACCTTTTTTCAACAACTCGTGAGATACGCAGATGATATAAGTACTTGGGATCTGAAAATTGAGTTTTCAGTTATCGACCTCATACGTTTAGAAATACCATGAAACGTGGACATTTCTTGGTCCCGGAATGATTGGACCATTTTTCAACAAAACGTGAGATACGCAGATGATATAAGTACTTGGGATCTGAAAATTGAGTTTCGTGTTATCGACGCTATACGTTTTGAAATACCATGAAACGTGAACATTTCTTGGTCCCGGGCCGATTGGACCAGTTTTCAACAACACGTGAAATACGCAGATGATATAAGTACTTGGGATCTGAAAATTGAGTTTTCTGTTATCGACGCTATATGTTTATAAATACCATGAAACGTGGACATTTCTTGGTCCCGGGCCGATTGGACCATTTTTCAACAACACGTGAAATACGCAGATGATATAAGTACTTGGGGTCTGAATATTGAGTTTCCTGTTATCGACGCTATGCGTTTTGAAATACCATGAAACGTGGGCATTTCTTGGTCCCGGACTGATTGGACCATTTTTCAACAACACGTGAGATACGCAGATGATATAAGTACTTGGGATCTGAAAATTGAGTTTCCTGTTATCGACGCTATACGTTTTGAAATAACATGAAACGTGGACATTTCATGGTCCCGGGCTGATTGGACCATTTTTTCACGACGCGAAAAATTCCGAGCTGATATAAGTACTTGGGATCTGAAAATTGAGTTTCGTGTTATCGACGCTATACGTTTTGAAATACCATGAAACGTGAACATTTCTTGGTCCCGGGCCGATTCGACCATTTTTCAACAAAACGTGAAATACGCAGATGATATAAGTACTTGGGGTCTGAAAATTGAGTTTCCTGTTATCGACGCTATACGTTTTGAAATACCATGAAACGTGGACATTTCTTGGTCCCGGGCCGATTGGACCTTTTTTCAACAACTCGTGAGATACGCAGATGATATAAGTACTTGGGGTCTGAGAATTGAGTTTTCAGTTATCGACCTTATATGTTTAGAAATACCATGAAACGTGGACATTTCTTGGTCCCGGGCTGATTGGACCATTTTTTCACCGCGCGAAAAATTCCGAGCTGATATAAGTACTTGGGACCTGAAAATTATGTTTTCTGTTATCGACGCTATACGTTTATAAATACCATGAAACGTGGACATTTCTTGGTCCCGGGCCGATTGGACCTTTTTTCAACAACTCGTGAGATACGCAGATGATATAAGTACTTGGGATCTGAAAATTGAGTTTTCAGTTATCGACCTTATATGTTTAGAAATACCATGAAACGTGGACATTTCTTGGTCCCGGGCTGATTGGACCATTTTTTCACGACGCGAAAAATTCCGAGCTGATATAAGTACTTGGGATCTGAAAATTGAGTTTCGTGTTATCGACGCTATACGTTTTGAAATACCATGAAACGTGAACATTTCTTGGTCCCGGGCCAATTGGACCATTTTTCAACAACACGTGAAATACGCAGATGATATAAGTACTTGGGATCTGAAAATTGAGTTTTCAGTTATCGACCTCATACGTTTAGAAATACCATGAAACGTGGACAGTTCTTGGTCCCGGGCCGATTGGACCATTTTTCAACAACACGTGAAATACGCAGATGATATAAGTACTTGGGATCTGAAAATTGAGTTTTCTGTTATCGACGCTATACGTTTTGAAATAACATGAAACGTGGACATTTCTTGGTCCCGGGCCAATTGGACCATTTTTCAACAACACGTGAGATACGCAGATGATATAAGTACTTGGGATCTGAAAATTGAGTTTCCTGTTATCGACGCTATACGTTTTGAAATAACATGAAACGTGGACATTTCTTGGTCCCGGGCCAATTGGACCATTTTTCAACAACACGTGAGATACGCAGATGATATAAGTACTTGGGATCTGAAAATTGAGTTTCCTGTTATCGACGCTATACGTTTTGAAATAACATAAAACGTGGACATTTCTTGGTCCCGGGCCGATTGGACCTTTTTACAACAACTCGTGAGATACGCAGATGATATAAGTACTTGGGATCTGAAAATTGAGTTTTCAGTTATCGACCTTATATGTTTAGAAATACCATGAAACGTGGACATTTCTTGGTCCCGGGCTGATTGGACCATTTTTTCACCGCGCGAAAAATTCCGAGCTGATATAAGTACTTGGGACCTGAAAATTGTGTTTTCTGTTATCGACGCTATACGTTAATAAATACCATGAAACGAGGACATTTCTTGGTCCCGGGCCGATTGGACCTTTTTTCAACATCTCGTGAGATACGCAGATGATATAAGTACTTGGGATCTGAAAATTGAGTTTCGTGTTATCGACGCTATACGTTTTGAAATACCATGAAACGTGAACATTTCTTGGTCCCGGGCCGATTGGACCATTTTTCAACAACACGTGAAATACGCAGATGATATAAGTACTTGGGATCTGAAAATTGAGTTTTCAGATATCGACCTCATATGTTTAGAAATACCATGAAACGTGGACATTTCTTGGTCCCGGGCTGATTGGACCATTTTTTCACGACGCGAAAAATTCCGAGCTGATATAAGTACTTGGGACCTGAAAATTGTGTTTTCTGTTATCGACGCAATACGTTTAGAAATACCATGAAACGTGGACAATTCTTGGTCCCGGGCCAATTGGACCATTTTTCAACAACACGTGAGATACGCAGATGATATAAGTACTTGGGATCTGAAAATTGGGTTTCCTGTTATCGACGCTATACGTTTTGAAATAACATGAAACGTGGACATTTCATGGTCCCGGGCTAATTGGACCATTTTTTCACGACGCGAAAAAATCCGAGCTGATATAAGTACTTGGGATCTGAAAATTGAGTTTTCAGTTATCGACCTCATACGTTTAGAAATACCATGAAACGTGGACATTTCTTGGTCCCGGGCCAATTGGAACATTTTTCAACAACACGTGAAATACGCAGATGATATAAGTACTTGGGATCTGAAAATTGAGTTTTCAGATATCGACCTCATATGTTTAGAAATACCATGAAACGTGGACATTTCTTGGTCCCGGGCTGATTGGACCATTTTTTCACGACGCGAAAAATTCCGAGCTGATATAAGTACTTGAGACCTGAAAATTGAGTTTTCTGTTATCGACGCAATACGTTTAGAAATACCATGAAACGTGGACATTTCTTGGTCCCGGGCCGATTGGACCATTTTTCAACAACACGTGAGATACGCAGATGATATAAGTACTTGGGATCTGAAAATTGAGTTTTCAGTTATCGACCTCATACGTTTAGAAATACCATGAAACGTGGACATTTCTTGGTCCCGGGCCGATTGGACCATTTTTCAACAACACGTGAAATACGCAGATGATATAAGTACTTGGGATCTGAAAATTGAGTTTTCTGTTATCGACGCTATACGTTTATAAATACCATGAAACGTGGACATTTCTTGGTCCCGGGCCGATTGGACCATTTTTCAACAACACGTGAAATACGCAGATGATATAAGTACTTGGGGTCTGAAAATTGAGTTTCCTGTTATCGACGCTATACGTTTTGAAATACCATGAAACGTGGACATTTCTTGGTCCCGGGCCAATTGGACCATTTTTCAACAACACGTGAGATACGCAGATGATATAAGTACTTGGGATCTGAAAATTGAGTTTCCTGTTATCGACGCTATACGTTTTGAAATAACATGAAACGTGGACATTTCTTGGTCCCGGGCCAATTGGACCATTTTTCAACAACACGTGAGATACGCAGATGATATAAGTACTTGGGATCTGAAAATTGAGTTTCCTGTTATCGACGCTATACGTTTTGAAATACCATGAAACGTGGACATTTCTTGGTCCCGGGCCGATTGGACCTTTTTTCAACAACTCGTGAGATACGCAGATGATATAAGTACTTGGGGTCTGAGAATTGAGTTTTCAGTTATCGACCTTATATGTTTATAAATACCATGAAACGTGGACATTTCTTGGTCCCGGGCTGATTGGACCATTTTTTCACCGCGCGAAAAATTCCGAGCTGATATAAGTACTTGGGACCTGAAAATTATGTTTTCTGTTATCGACGCTATACGTTTATAAATACCATGAAACGTGGACATTTCTTGGTCCCGGGCCGATTGGACCTTTTTTCAACAACTCGTGAGATACGCAGATGATATAAGTACTTGGGATCTGAAAATTGAGTTTTCAGTTATCGACCTTATATGTTTAGAAATACCATGAAACGTGGACATTTCTTGGTCCCGGGCTGATTGGACCATTTTTTCACGACGCGAAAAATTCCGAGCTGATATAAGTACTTGGGATCTGAAAATTGAGTTTCGTGTTATCGACGCTATACGTTTTGAAATACCATGAAACGTGAACATTTCTTGGTCCCGGGCCAATTGGACCATTTTTCAACAACACGTGAAATACGCAGATGATATAAGTACTTGGGATCTGAAAATTGAGTTTTCAGATATCGACCTCATATGTTTAGAAATACCATGAAACGTGGACATTTCTTGGTCCCGGGCTGATTGGACCATTTTTTCACGACGCGAAAAATTCCGAGCTGATATAAGTACTTGAGACCTGAAAATTGTGTTTTCTGTTATCGACGCAATACGTTTAGAAATACCATGAAACGTGGACATTTCTTGGTCCCGGGCCGATTGGACCATTTTTCAACAACACGTGAGATACGCAGATGATATAAGTACTTGGGATCTGAAAATTGAGTTTTCAGTTATCGACCTCATACGTTTAGAAATACCATGAAACGTGGACAGTTCTTGGTCCCGGGCCGATTGGACCATTTTTCAACAACACGTGAAATACGCAGATGATATAAGTACTTGGGATCTGAAAATTGAGTTTTCTGTTATCGACGCTATACGTTTTGAAATAACATGAAACGTGGACATTTCTTGGTCCCGGGCCAATTGGACCATTTTTCAACAACACGTGAGATACGCAGATGATATAAGTACTTGGGATCTGAAAATTGAGTTTCCTGTTATCGACGCTATACGTTTTGAAATAACATGAAACGTGGACATTTCTTGGTCCCGGGCCAATTGGACCATTTTTCAACAACACGTGAGATACGCAGATGATATAAGTACTTGGGATCTGAAAATTGAGTTTCCTGTTATCGACGCTATACGTTTTGAAATAACATAAAACGTGGACATTTCTTGGTCCCGGGCCGATTGGACCTTTTTACAACAACTCGTGAGATACGCAGATGATATAAGTACTTGGGATCTGAAAATTGAGTTTTCAGTTATCGACCTTATATGTTTAGAAATACCATGAAACGTGGACATTTCTTGGTCCCGGGCTGATTGGACCATTTTTTCACCGCGCGAAAAATTCCGAGCTGATATAAGTACTTGGGACCTGAAAATTGTGTTTTCTGTTATCGACGCTATACGTTAATAAATACCATGAAACGAGGACATTTCTTGGTCCCGGGCCGATTGGACCTTTTTTCAACATCTCGTGAGATACGCAGATGATATAAGTACTTGGGATCTGAAAATTGAGTTTCGTGTTATCGACGCTATACGTTTTGAAATACCATGAAACGTGAACATTTCTTGGTCCCGGGCCGATTGGACCATTTTTCAACAACACGTGAAATACGCAGATGATATAAGTACTTGGGATCTGAAAATTGAGTTTTCAGATATCGACCTCATATGTTTAGAAATACCATGAAACGTGGACATTTCTTGGTCCCGGGCTGATTGGACCATTTTTTCACGACGCGAAAAATTCCGAGCTGATATAAGTACTTGGGACCTGAAAATTGTGTTTTCTGTTATCGACGCAATACGTTTAGAAATACCATGAAACGTGGACAATTCTTGGTCCCGGGCCAATTGGACCATTTTTCAACAACACGTGAGATACGCAGATGATATAAGTACTTGGGATCTGAAAATTGTGTTTTCTGTTATCGACGCAATACATTTATAAATACCATGAAACGTGGAGATTTCTTGGTTCCGTGCTGATTGGGGAATTTTTTCACGACGCGAAAAATTCCGAGCTGAAGTAAGTACTTGGGACCTGAAAATTGTGTTTTCTGTTATCGACGCTCTACGTTTAGAAATACCATGAAACGTGGACATTTCTTGGTCCCGGGCCGATTGGACCTTTTTTCAACAACTCGTGAGATACGCAGATGATATAAGTACTTGGGATCTGAAAATTGAGTTTTCAGTTATCGACCTCATACGTTTAGAAATACCATGAAACGTGGACATTTCTTGGTCCCGGAATGATTGGACCATTTTTCAACAAAACGTGAGATACGCAGATGATATAAGTACTTGGGATCTGAAAATTGAGTTTCGTGTTATCGACGCTATACGTTTTGAAATACCATGAAACGTGAACATTTCTTGGTCCCGGGCCGATTGGACCAGTTTTCAACAACACGTGAAATACGCAGATGATATAAGTACTTGGGATCTGAAAATTGAGTTTTCTGTTATCGACGCTATATGTTTATAAATACCATGAAACGTGGACATTTCTTGGTCCCGGGCCGATTGGACCATTTTTCAACAACACGTGAAATACGCAGATGATATAAGTACTTGGGGTCTGAATATTGAGTTTCCTGTTATCGACGCTATGCGTTTTGAAATACCATGAAACGTGGGCATTTCTTGGTCCCGGACTGATTGGACCATTTTTCAACAACACGTGAGATACGCAGATGATATAAGTACTTGGGATCTGAAAATTGAGTTTCCTGTTATCGACGCTATACGTTTTGAAATAACATGAAACGTGGACATTTCATGGTCCCGGGCTGATTGGACCATTTTTTCACGACGCGAAAAATTCCGAGCTGATATAAGTACTTGGGATCTGAAAATTGAGTTTCGTGTTATCGACGCTATACGTTTTGAAATACCATGAAACGTGAACATTTCTTGGTCCCGGGCCGATTCGACCATTTTTCAACAAAACGTGAAATACGCAGATGATATAAGTACTTGGGGTCTGAAAATTGAGTTTCCTGTTATCGACGCTATACGTTTTGAAATACCATGAAACGTGGACATTTCTTGGTCCCGGGCCGATTGGACCTTTTTTCAACAACTCGTGAGATACGCAGATGATATAAGTACTTGGGGTCTGAGAATTGAGTTTTCAGTTATCGACCTTATATGTTTAGAAATACCATGAAACGTGGACATTTCTTGGTCTCGGGCTGATTGGACCATTTTTTCACCGCGCGAAAAATTCCGAGCTGATATAAGTACTTGGGACCTGAAAATTATGTTTTCTGTTATCGACGCTATACGTTTATAAATACCATGAAACGTGGACATTTCTTGGTCCCGGGCCGATTGGACCTTTTTTCAACAACTCGTGAGATACGCAGATGATATAAGTACTTGGGATCTGAAAATTGAGTTTTCAGTTATCGACCTTATATGTTTAGAAATACCATGAAACGTGGACATTTCTTGGTCCCGGGCTGATTGGACCATTTTTTCACGACGCGAAAAATTCCGAGCTGATATAAGTACTTGGGATCTGAAAATTGAGTTTCGTGTTATCGACGCTATACGTTTTGAAATACCATGAAACGTGAACATTTCTTGGTCCCGGGCCAATTGGACCATTTTTCAACAACACGTGAAATACGCAGATGATATAAGTACTTGGGATCTGAAAATTGAGTTTTCAGATATCGACCTCATATGTTTAGAAATACCATGAAACGTGGACATTTCTTGGTCCCGGGCTGATTGGACCATTTTTTCACGACGCGAAAAATTCCGAGCTGATATAAGTACTTGAGACCTGAAAATTGTGTTTTCTGTTATCGACGCAATACGTTTAGAAATACCATGAAACGTGGACATTTCTTGGTCCCGGGCCGATTGGACCATTTTTCAACAACACGTGAGATACGCAGATGATATAAGTACTTGGGATCTGAAAATTGGGTTTCCTGTTATCGACGCTATACGTTTTGAAATAACATGAAACGTGGACATTTCATGGTCCCGGGCTGATTGGACCATTTTTTCACGACGCGAAAAAATCCGAGCTGATATAAGTACTTGGGATCTGAAAATTGTCTTTTCTGTTATCGACGCTATACGTTTATAAATACCATGAAACGTGGAGATTTCTTGGTCCCGTGCTGATTGGGGTATTTTTTCACGACGCGAAAAATTCCGAGCTGATGTAAGTACTTGGGACCTGAAAATTGAGTTTTCAGATATCGACCTCATATGTTTAGAAATACCATGAAACGTGGACATTTCTTGGTCCCGGGCTGATTGGACCATTTTTTCACGACGCGAAAAATTCCGAGCTGATATAAGTACTTGGGACCTGAAAATTGTGTTTTCTGTTATCGACGCAATACGTTTAGAAATACCATGAAACGTGGACAATTCTTGGTCCCGGGCCGATTGGACCTTTTTTCAACAACTCGTGAGATACGCAGATGATATAAGTACTTGGGATCTGAAAATTGAGTTTTCAGTTATCGACCTCATACGTTTAGAAATACCATGAAACGTGGACATTTCTTGGTCCCGGAATGATTGGACCATTTTTCAACAAAACGTGAGATACGCAGATGATATAAGTACTTGGGATCTGAAAATTGAGTTTCGTGTTATCGACGCTATACGTTTTGAAATACCATGAAACGTGAACATTTCTTGGTCCCGGGCCGATTGGACCAGTTTTCAACAACACGTGAAATACGCAGATGATATAAGTACTTGGGATCTGAAAATTGAGTTTTCTGTTATCGACGCTATATGTTTATAAATACCATGAAACGTGGACATTTCTTGGTCCCGGGCCGATTGGACCATTTTTCAACAACACGTGAAATACGCAGATGATATAAGTACTTGGGGTCTGAATATTGAGTTTCCTGTTATCGACGCTATGCGTTTTGAAATACCATGAAACGTGGGCATTTCTTGGTCCCGGACTGATTGGACCATTTTTCAACAACACGTGAGATACGCAGATGATATAAGTACTTGGGATCTGAAAATTGAGTTTCCTGTTATCGACGCTATACGTTTTGAAATAACATGAAACGTGGACATTTCATGGTCCCGGGCTGATTGGACCATTTTTTCACGACGCGAAAAATTCCGAGCTGATATAAGTACTTGGGATCTGAAAATTGAGTTTCGTGTTATCGACGCTATACGTTTTGAAATACCATGAAACGTGAACATTTCTTGGTCCCGGGCCGATTCGACCATTTTTCAACAAAACGTGAAATACGCAGATGATATAAGTACTTGGGGTCTGAAAATTGAGTTTCCTGTTATCGACGCTATACGTTTTGAAATACCATGAAACGTGGACATTTCTTGGTCCCGGGCCGATTGGACCTTTTTTCAACAACTCGTGAGATACGCAGATGATATAAGTACTTGGGGTCTGAGAATTGAGTTTTCAGTTATCGACCTTATATGTTTAGAAATACCATGAAACGTGGACATTTCTTGGTCCCGGGCTGATTGGACCATTTTTTCACCGCGCGAAAAATTCCGAGCTGATATAAGTACTTGGGACCTGAAAATTATGTTTTCTGTTATCGACGCTATACGTTTATAAATACCATGAAACGTGGACATTTCTTGGTCCCGGGCCGATTGGACCTTTTTTCAACAACTCGTGAGATACGCAGATGATATAAGTACTTGGGATCTGAAAATTGAGTTTTCAGTTATCGACCTTATATGTTTAGAAATACCATGAAACGTGGACATTTCTTGGTCCCGGGCTGATTGGACCATTTTTTCACGACGCGAAAAATTCCGAGCTGATATAAGTACTTGGGATCTGAAAATTGAGTTTCGTGTTATCGACGCTATACGTTTTGAAATACCATGAAACGTGAACATTTCTTGGTCCCGGGCCAATTGGACCATTTTTCAACAACACGTGAAATACGCAGATGATATAAGTACTTGGGATCTGAAAATTGAGTTTTCAGTTATCGACCTCATACGTTTAGAAATACCATGAAACGTGGACAGTTCTTGGTCCCGGGCCGATTGGACCATTTTTCAACAACACGTGAAATACGCAGATGATATAAGTACTTGGGATCTGAAAATTGAGTTTTCTGTTATCGACGCTATACGTTTTGAAATATCATGAAACGTGGACATTTCTTGGTCCCGGGCCAATTGGACCATTTTTCAACAACACGTGAGATACGCAGATGATATAAGTACTTGGGATCTGAAAATTGAGTTTCCTGTTATCGACGCTATACGTTTTGAAATAACATGAAACGTGGACATTTCTTGGTCCCGGGCCAATTGGACCATTTTTCAACAACACGTGAGATACGCAGATGATATAAGTACTTGGGATCTGAAAATTGAGTTTCCTGTTATCGACGCTATACGTTTTGAAATAACATAAAACGTGGACATTTCTTGGTCCCGGGCCGATTGGACCTTTTTACAACAACTCGTGAGATACGCAGATGATATAAGTACTTGGGATCTGAAAATTGAGTTTTCAGTTATCGACCTTATATGTTTAGAAATACCATGAAACGTGGACATTTCTTGGTCCCGGGCTGATTGGACCATTTTTTCACCGCGCGAAAAATTCCGAGCTGATATAAGTACTTGGGACCTGAAAATTGTGTTTTCTGTTATCGACGCTATACGTTAATAAATACCATGAAACGAGGACATTTCTTGGTCCCGGGCCGATTGGACCTTTTTTCAACATTTCGTGAGATACGCAGATGATATAAGTACTTGGGATCTGAAAATTGAGTTTCGTGTTATCGACGCTATACGTTTTGAAATACCATGAAACGTGAACATTTCTTGGTCCCGGGCCGATTGGACCATTTTTCAACAACACGTGAAATACGCAGATGATATAAGTACTTGGGATCTGAAAATTGAGTTTTCAGATATCGACCTCATATGTTTAGAAATACCATGAAACGTGGACATTTCTTGGTCCCGGGCTGATTGGACCATTTTTTCACGACGCGAAAAATTCCGAGCTGATATAAGTACTTGGGACCTGAAAATTGTGTTTTCTGTTATCGACGCAATACGTTTAGAAATACCATGAAACGTGGACAATTCTTGGTCCCGGGCCAATTGGACCATTTTTCAACAACACGTGAGATACGCAGATGATATAAGTACTTGGGATCTGAAAATTGGGTTTCCTGTTATCGACGCTATACGTTTTGAAATAACATGAAACGTGGACATTTCATGGTCCCGGGCTGATTGGACCATTTTTTCACGACGCGAAAAAATCCGAGCTGATATAAGTACTTGGGATCTGAAAATTGTGTTTTCTGTTATCGACGCTATACGTTTATAAATACCATGAAACGTGGAGATTTCTTGGTCCCGTGCTGATTGGGGAATTTTTTCACGACGCGAAAAATTCCGAGCTGATATAAGTACTTGGGACCTGAAAATTGTGTTTTCTGTTATCGACGCAATACGTTTAGAAATACCATGAAACGTGGACAATTCTTGGTCCCGGGCCAATTGGACCATTTTTCAACAACACGTGAGATACGCAGATGATATAAGTACTTGGGATCTGAAAATTGGGTTTCCTGTTATCGACGCTATACGTTTTGAAATAACATGAAACGTGGACATTTCATGGTCCCGGGCTGATTGGACCATTTTTTCACGACGCGAAAAAATCCGAGCTGATATAAGTACTTGGGATCTGAAAATTGTGTTTTCTGTTATCGACGCTATACATTTATAAATACCATGAAACGTGGAGATTTCTTGGTTCCGTGCTGATTGGGGAATTTTTTCACGACGCGAAAAATTCCGAGCTGAAGTAAGTACTTGGGACCTGAAAATTGTGTTTTCTGTTATCGACGCTCTACGTTTAGAAATACCATGAAACGTGGACATTTCTTGGTCCCGGGCCGATTGGACCTTTTTTCAACAACTCGTGAGATACGCAGATGATATAAGTACTTGGGATCTGAAAATTGAGTTTTCAGTTATCGACCTCATACGTTTAGAAATACCATGAAACGTGGACATTTCTTGGTCCCGGAATGATTGGACCATTTTTCAACAAAACGTGAGATACGCAGATGATATAAGTACTTGGGATCTGAAAATTGAGTTTCGTGTTATCGACGCTATACGTTTTGAAATACCATGAAACGTGAACATTTCTTGGTCCCGGGCCGATTGGACCAGTTTTCAACAACACGTGAAATACGCAGATGATATAAGTACTTGGGATCTGAAAATTGAGTTTTCTGTTATCGACGCTATATGTTTATAAATACCATGAAACGTGGACATTTCTTGGTCCCGGGCCGATTGGACCATTTTTCAACAACACGTGAAATACGCAGATGATATAAGTACTTGGGGTCTGAATATTGAGTTTCCTGTTATCGACGCTATGCGTTTTGAAATACCATGAAACGTGGGCATTTCTTGGTCCCGGACTGATTGGACCATTTTTCAACAACACGTGAGATACGCAGATGATATAAGTACTTGGGATCTGAAAATTGAGTTTCCTGTTATCGACGCTATACGTTTTGAAATAACATGAAACGTGGACATTTCATGGTCCCGGGCTGATTGGACCATTTTTTCACGACGCGAAAAATTCCGAGCTGATATAAGTACTTGGGATCTGAAAATTGAGTTTCGTGTTATCGACGCTATACGTTTTGAAATACCATGAAACGTGAACATTTCTTGGTCCCGGGCCGATTCGACCATTTTTCAACAAAACGTGAAATACGCAGATGATATAAGTACTTGGGGTCTGAAAATTGAGTTTCCTGTTATCGACGCTATACGTTTTGAAATACCATGAAACGTGGACATTTCTTGGTCCCGGGCCGATTGGACCTTTTTTCAACAACTCGTGAGATACGCAGATGATATAAGTACTTGGGGTCTGAGAATTGAGTTTTCAGTTATCGACCTTATATGTTTAGAAATACCATGAAACGTGGACATTTCTTGGTCTCGGGCTGATTGGACCATTTTTTCACCGCGCGAAAAATTCCGAGCTGATATAAGTACTTGGGACCTGAAAATTATGTTTTCTGTTATCGACGCTATACGTTTATAAATACCATGAAACGTGGACATTTCTTGGTCCCGGGCCGATTGGACCTTTTTTCAACAACTCGTGAGATACGCAGATGATATAAGTACTTGGGATCTGAAAATTGAGTTTTCAGTTATCGACCTTATATGTTTAGAAATACCATGAAACGTGGACATTTCTTGGTCCCGGGCTGATTGGACCATTTTTTCACGACGCGAAAAATTCCGAGCTGATATAAGTACTTGGGATCTGAAAATTGAGTTTCGTGTTATCGACGCTATACGTTTTGAAATACCATGAAACGTGAACATTTCTTGGTCCCGGGCCAATTGGACCATTTTTCAACAACACGTGAAATACGCAGATGATATAAGTACTTGGGATCTGAAAATTGAGTTTTCAGATATCGACCTCATATGTTTAGAAATACCATGAAACGTGGACATTTCTTGGTCCCGGGCTGATTGGACCATTTTTTCACGACGCGAAAAATTCCGAGCTGATATAAGTACTTGAGACCTGAAAATTGTGTTTTCTGTTATCGACGCAATACGTTTAGAAATACCATGAAACGTGGACATTTCTTGGTCCCGGGCCGATTGGACCATTTTTCAACAACACGTGAGATACGCAGATGATATAAGTACTTGGGATCTGAAAATTGGGTTTCCTGTTATCGACGCTATACGTTTTGAAATAACATGAAACGTGGACATTTCATGGTCCCGGGCTGATTGGACCATTTTTTCACGACGCGAAAAAATCCGAGCTGATATAAGTACTTGGGATCTGAAAATTGTCTTTTCTGTTATCGACGCTATACGTTTATAAATACCATGAAACGTGGAGATTTCTTGGTCCCGTGCTGATTGGGGTATTTTTTCACGACGCGAAAAATTCCGAGCTGATGTAAGTACTTGGGACCTGAAAATTGAGTTTTCAGATATCGACCTCATATGTTTAGAAATACCATGAAACGTGGACATTTCTTGGTCCCGGGCTGATTGGACCATTTTTTCACGACGCGAAAAATTCCGAGCTGATATAAGTACTTGGGACCTGAAAATTGTGTTTTCTGTTATCGACGCAATACGTTTAGAAATACCATGAAACGTGGACAATTCTTGGTCCCGGGCCGATTGGACCTTTTTTCAACAACTCGTGAGATACGCAGATGATATAAGTACTTGGGATCTGAAAATTGAGTTTTCAGTTATCGACCTCATACGTTTAGAAATACCATGAAACGTGGACATTTCTTGGTCCCGGAATGATTGGACCATTTTTCAACAAAACGTGAGATACGCAGATGATATAAGTACTTGGGATCTGAAAATTGAGTTTCGTGTTATCGACGCTATACGTTTTGAAATACCATGAAACGTGAACATTTCTTGGTCCCGGGCCGATTGGACCAGTTTTCAACAACACGTGAAATACGCAGATGATATAAGTACTTGGGATCTGAAAATTGAGTTTTCTGTTATCGACGCTATATGTTTATAAATACCATGAAACGTGGACATTTCTTGGTCCCGGGCCGATTGGACCATTTTTCAACAACACGTGAAATACGCAGATGATATAAGTACTTGGGGTCTGAATATTGAGTTTCCTGTTATCGACGCTATGCGTTTTGAAATACCATGAAACGTGGGCATTTCTTGGTCCCGGACTGATTGGACCATTTTTCAACAACACGTGAGATACGCAGATGATATAAGTACTTGGGATCTGAAAATTGAGTTTCCTGTTATCGACGCTATACGTTTTGAAATAACATGAAACGTGGACATTTCATGGTCCCGGGCTGATTGGACCATTTTTTCACGACGCGAAAAATTCCGAGCTGATATAAGTACTTGGGATCTGAAAATTGAGTTTCGTGTTATCGACGCTATACGTTTTGAAATACCATGAAACGTGAACATTTCTTGGTCCCGGGCCGATTCGACCATTTTTCAACAAAACGTGAAATACGCAGATGATATAAGTACTTGGGGTCTGAAAATTGAGTTTCCTGTTATCGACGCTATACGTTTTGAAATACCATGAAACGTGGACATTTCTTGGTCCCGGGCCGATTGGACCTTTTTTCAACAACTCGTGAGATACGCAGATGATATAAGTACTTGGGGTCTGAGAATTGAGTTTTCAGTTATCGACCTTATATGTTTAGAAATACCATGAAACGTGGACATTTCTTGGTCCCGGGCTGATTGGACCATTTTTTCACCGCGCGAAAAATTCCGAGCTGATATAAGTACTTGGGACCTGAAAATTATGTTTTCTGTTATCGACGCTATACGTTTATAAATACCATGAAACGTGGACATTTCTTGGTCCCGGGCCGATTGGACCTTTTTTCAACAACTCGTGAGATACGCAGATGATATAAGTACTTGGGATCTGAAAATTGAGTTTTCAGTTATCGACCTTATATGTTTAGAAATACCATGAAACGTGGACATTTCTTGGTCCCGGGCTGATTGGACCATTTTTTCACGACGCGAAAAATTCCGAGCTGATATAAGTACTTGGGATCTGAAAATTGAGTTTCGTGTTATCGACGCTATACGTTTTGAAATACCATGAAACGTGAACATTTCTTGGTCCCGGGCCAATTGGACCATTTTTCAACAACACGTGAAATACGCAGATGATATAAGTACTTGGGATCTGAAAATTGAGTTTTCAGATATCGACCTCATATGTTTAGAAATACCATGAAACGTGGACATTTCTTGGTCCCGGGCTGATTGGACCATTTTTTCACGACGCGAAAAATTCCGAGCTGATATAAGTACTTGAGACCTGAAAATTGTGTTTTCTGTTATCGACGCAATACGTTTAGAAATACCATGAAACGTGGACATTTCTTGGTCCCGGGCCGATTGGACCATTTTTCAACAACACGTGAGATACGCAGATGATATAAGTACTTGGGATCTGAAAATTGAGTTTTCAGTTATCGACCTCATACGTTTAGAAATACCATGAAACGTGGACATTTCTTGGTCCCGGGCCGATTGGACCATTTTTCAACAACACGTGAAATACGCAGATGATATAAGTACTTGGGATCTGAAAATTGAGTTTCGTGTTATCGACGCTATACGTTTTGAAATACCATGAAACGTGAACATTTCTTGGTCCCGGGCCGATTGGACCATTTTTCAACAACACGTGAAATACGCATATGATATAAGTACTTGGGATCTGAAAATTGAGTTTTCAGATATCGACCTCATATGTTTAGAAATACCATGAAACGTGGACATTTCTTGGTCCCGGGCTGATTGGACCATTTTTTCACGACGCGAAAAATTCCGAGCTGATATAAGTACTTGGGACCTGAAAATTGTGTTTTCTGTTATCGACGCAATACGTTTAGAAATACCATGAAACGTGGACAATTCTTGGTCCCGGGCGAATTGGACCATTTTTCAACAACACGTGAGATACGCAGATGATATAAGTACTTGGGATCTGAAAATTGAGTTTTCAGTTATCGACCTCATACGTTTAGAAATACCATGAAACGTGGACATTTCTTGGTCCCGGGCCGATTGGACCATTTTTCAACAGCACGTGAAATACGCAGATGATATAAGTACTTGGGATCTGAAAATTGAGTTTTCTGTTATCGACGCTATACGTTTATAAATACCATGAAACGTGGACATTTCTTGGTCCCGGGCCGATTGGACCATTTTTCAACAACACGTGAAATACGCAGATGATATAAGTACTTGGGGTCTGAAAATTGAGTTTCCTGTTATCGACGCTATACGTTTTGAAATACCATGAAACGTGGACATTTCTTGGTCCCGGGCCAATTGGACCATTTTTCAACAACACGTGAGATACGCAGATGATATAAGTACTTGGGATCTGAAAATTGAGTTTCCTGTTATCGACGCTATACGTTTTGAAATAACATGAAACGTGGACATTTCTTGGTCCCGGGCCAATTGGACCATTTTTCAACAACACGTGAGATACGCAGATGATATAACTACTTGGGATCTGAAAATTGAGTTTCCTGTTATTGACGCTAAACGTTTTGAAATAACATGAAACGTGGACATTTCTTGGTCCCGGGCCCATTGGACCATTTTTCAACAACACGTGAGATACGCAGATGATATAAGTACTTGGGATCTGAAAATTGAGTTTCCTGTTATCGACGCTATACGTTAATAAATACCATGAAACGAGGACATTTCTTGGTCCCGGGCCGATTGGACCTTTTTTCAACATCTCGTGAGATACGCAGATGATATAAGTACTTGGGATCTGAAAATTGAGTTTTCAGTTATCGACCTTATATGTTTAGAAATACCATGAAACGTGGACATTTCTTGGTCCCGGGCTGATTGGACCATTTTTTCACGACGCGAAAAATTCCGAGCTGATATAAGTACTTGGGATCTGAAAATTGAGTTTCGTGTTATCGACGCTATACGTTTTGAAATACCATGAAACGTGGGCATTTCTTGGTCCCGGACTGATTGGACCATTTTTCAACAACACGTGAGATACGCAGATGATATAAGTACTTGGGATCTGAAAATTGAGTTTCCTGTTATCGACGCTATACGTTTTGAAATAACATGAAACGTGGACATTTCATGGTCCCGGGCTGATTGGACCATTTTTTCACGACGCGAAAAATTCCGAGCTGATATAAGTACTTGGGATCTGAAAATTGAGTTTCGTGTTATCGACGCTATACGTTTTGAAATACCATGAAACGCGAACATTTCTTGGTCCCGGGCCGATTCGACCATTTTTCAACAAAACGTGAAATACGCAGATGATATAAGTACTTGGGGTCTGAAAATTGAGTTTCCTGTTATCGACGCTATACGTTTTGAAATACCATGAAACGTGGACATTTCTTGGTCCCGGGCCGATTGGACCTTTTTTCAACAACTCGTGAGATACGCAGATGATATAAGTACTTGGGGTCTGAGAATTGAGTTTTCAGTTATCGACCTTATATGTTTAGAAATACCATGAAACGTGGACATTTCTTGGTCCCGGGCTGATTGGACCATTTTTTCACCGCGCGAAAAATTCCGAGCTGATATAAGTACTTGGGACCTGAAAATTATGTTTTCTGTTATCGACGCTATACGTTTATAAATACCACGAAACGTGGACATTTCTTGGTCCCGGGCCGATTGGACCTTTTTTCAACAACTCGTGAGATACGCAGATGATATAAGTACTTGGGATCTGAAAATTGAGTTTTCAGTTATCGACCTTATATGTTTAGAAATACCATGAAACGTGGACATTTCTTGGTCCCGGGCTGATTGGACCATTTTTTCACGACGCGAAAAATTCCGAGCTGATATAAGTACTTGGGATCTGAAAATTGAGTTTCGTGTTATCGACGCTATACGTTTTGAAATACCATGAAACGTGAACATTTCTTGGTCCCGGGCCAATTGGACCATTTTTCAACAACACGTGAAATACGCAGATGATATAAGTACTTGGGATCTGAAAATTGAGTTTTCAGATATCGACCTCATATGTTTAGAAATACCATGAAACGTGGACATTTCTTGGTCCCGGGCTGATTGGACCATTTTTTCACGACGCGAAAAATTCCGAGCTGATATAAGTACTTGAGACCTGAAAATTGTGTTTTCTGTTATCGACGCAATACGTTTAGAAATACCATGAAACGTGGACATTTCTTGGTCCCGGGCCGATTGGACCATTTTTCAACAACACGTGAGATACGCAGATGATATAAGTACTTGGGATCTGAAAATTGAGTTTTCAGTTATCGACCTCATACGTTTAGAAATACCATGAAACGTGGACAGTTCTTGGTCCCGGGCCGATTGGACCATTTTTCAACAACACGTGAAATACGCAGATGATATAAGTACTTGGGATCTGAAAATTGAGTTTTCTGTTATCGACGCTATATGTTTATAAATACCATGAAACGTGGACATTTCTTGGTCCCGGGCCGATTGGACCATTTTTCAACAACACGTGAAATACGCAGATGATATAAGTACTTGGGGTCTGAAAATTGAGTTTCCTGTTATCGACGCTATACGTTTTGAAATACCATGAAACGTGGACATATCTTGGTCCCGGGCCAATTGGACCATTTTTCAACAACACGTGAGATACGCAGATGATATAAGTACTTGGGATCTGAAAATTGAGTTTCCTGTTATCGACGCTATACGTTTTGAAATAACATGAAACGTGGACATTTCTTGGTCCCGGGCCAATTGGACCATTTTTCAACAACACGTGAGATACGCAGATGATATAACTACTTGGGATCTGAAAATTGAGTTTCCTGTTATCGACGCTAAACGTTTTGAAATAACATGAAACGTGGACATTTCTTGGTCCCGGGCCAATTGGACCATTTTTCAACAACACGTGAGATACGCAGATGATATAAGTACTTGGGATCTGAAAATTGAGTTTCCTGTTATCGACGCTATACGTTAATAAATACCATGAAACGAGGACATTTCTTGGTCCCGGGCCGATTGGACCTTTTTTCAACATCTCGTGAGATACGCAGATGATATAAGTACTTGGGATCTGAAAATTGAGTTTTCAGTTATCGACCTTATATGTTTAGAAATCCCATGAAACGTGGACATTTCTTGGTCCCGGGCTGATTGGACCATTTTTTCACGACGCGAAAAATTCCGAGCTGATATAAGTACTTGGGATCTGAAAATTGAGTTTCGTGTTATCGACGCTATACGTTTTGAAATACCATGAAACGTGAACATTTCTTGGTCCCGGGACGATTGGACCATTTTTCAACAACACGTGAAATACGCAGATGATATAAGTACTTGGGATCTGAAAATTGAGTTTTCAGATATCGACCTCATATGTTTAGAAATACCATGAAACGTGGACATTTCTTGGTCCCGGGCTGATTGGACCATTTTTTCACGACGCGAAAAATTCCGAGCTGATATAAGTACTTGGGACCTGAAAATTGTGTTTTCTGTTATCGACGCAATACGTTTAGAAATACCATGAAACGTGGACAATTCTTGGTCCCGGGCCAATTGGACCATTTTTCAACAACACGTGAGATACGCAGATGATATAAGTACTTGGGATCTGAAAATTGGGTTTCCTGTTATCGACGCTATACGTTTTGAAATAACATGAAACGTGGACATTTCATGGTCCCGGGCTGATTGGACCATTTTTTCACGACGCGAAAAAATCCGAGCTGATATAAGTACTTGGGATCTGAAAATTGTGTTTTCTGTTATCGACGCTATACGTTTATAAATACCATGAAACGTGGAGATTTCTTGGTCCCGTGCTGATTGGGGAATTTTTTCACGACGCGAAAAATTCCGAGCTGATGTAAGTACTTGGGACCTGAAAATTGAGTTTTCAGATATCGACCTCATATGTTTAGAAATACCATGAAACGTGGACATTTCTTGGTCCCGGGCTGATTGGACCATTTTTTCACGACGCGAAAAATTCCGAGCTGATATAAGTACTTGGGACCTGAAAATTGTGTTTTCTGTTATCGACGCAATACGTTTAGAAATACCATGAAACGTGGACAATTCTTGGTCCCGGGCCAATTGGACCATTTTTCAACAACACGTGAGATACGCAGATGATATAAGTACTTGGGATCTGAAAATTGGGTTTCCTGTTATCGACGCTATACGTTTTGAAATAACATGAAACGTGGACATTTCATGGTCCCGGGCTGATTGGAACATTTTTTCACGACGCGAAAAAATCCGAGCTGATATAAGTACTTGGGATCTGAAAATTGTGTTTTCTGTTATCGACGCTATACATTTATAAATACCATCAAACGTGGAGATTTCTTGGTCCCGTGCTGATTGGGGAATTTTTTCACGACGCGAAAAATTCCGAGCTGAAGTAAGTACTTGGGACCTGAAAATTGTGTTTTCTGTTATCGACGCTCTACGTTTAGAAATACCATGAAACGTGGACATTTCTTGGTCCCGGGCCGATTGGACCTTTTTTCAACAACTCGTGAGATACGCAGATGATATAAGTACTTGGGATCTGAAAATTGAGTTTTCAGTTATCGACCTCATACGTTTAGAAATACCATGAAACGTGGACATTTCTTGGTCCCGGAATGATTGGACCATTTTTCAACAAAACGCGAGATACGCAGATGATATAAGTACTTGGGATCTGAAAATTGAGTTTCGTGTTATCGACGCTATACGTTTTGAAATACCATGAAACGTGAACATTTCTTGGTACCGGGCCGATTGGACCATTTTTCAACAAAACGTGAAATACGCAGATGATATAAGTACTTGGGATCTGAAAATTGAGTTTTCTGTTATCGACGCTATATGTTTATAAATACCATGAAACGTGGACATTTCTTGGTCCCGGGCCGATTGGACCATTTTTCAACAACACGTGAAATACGCAGATGATATAAGTACTTGGGGTCTGAATATTGAGTTTCCTGTTATCGACGCTATGCGTTTTGAAATACCATGAAACGTGGGCATTTCTTGGTCCCGGACTGATTGGACCATTTTTCAACAACACGTGAGATACGCAGATGATATAAGTACTTGGGATCTGAAAATTGAGTTTCCTGTTATCGACGCTATACGTTTTGAAATATCATGAAACGTGGACATTTCATGGTCCCGGGCTGATTGGACCAGTTTTTCACGACGCGAAAAATTCCGAGCTGATATAAGTACTTGGGATCTGAAAATTGAGTTTCGTGTTATCGACGCTATACGTTTTGAAATACCATGAAACGTGAACATTTCTTGGTCCCGGGCCGATTCGACCATTTTTCAACAAAACGTGAAATACGCAGATGATATAAGTACTTGGGGTCTGAAAATTGAGTTTCCTGTTATCGACGCTATACGTTTTGAAATACCATGAAACGTGGACATTTCTTGGTCCCGGGCCGATTGGACCTTTTTTCAACAACTCGTGAGATACGCAGATGATATAAGTACTTGGGGTCTGAGAATTGAGTTTTCAGTTATCGACCTTATATGTTTAGAAATACCATGAAACGTGGACATTTCTTGGTCTCGGGCTGATTGGACCATTTTTTCACCGCGCGAAAAATTCCGAGCTGATATAAGTACTTGGGACCTGAAAATTATGTTTTCTGTTATCGACGCTATACGTTTATAAATACCATGAAACGTGGACATTTCTTGGTCCCGGGCCGATTGGACCTTTTTTCAACAACTCGTGAGATACGCAGATGATATAAGTACTTGGGATCTGAAAATTGAGTTTTCAGTTATCGACCTTATATGTTTAGAAATACCATGAAACGTGGACATTTCTTGGTCCCGGGCTGATTGGACCATTTTTTCACGACGCGAAAAATTCCGAGCTGATATAAGTACTTGGGATCTGAAAATTGAGTTTCGTGTTATCGACGCTATACGTTTTGAAATACCATGAAACGTGAACATTTCTTGGTCCCGGGCCAATTGGACCATTTTTCAACAACACGTGAAATACGCAGATGATATAAGTACTTGGGATCTGAAAATTGAGTTTTCAGATATCGACCTCATATGTTTAGAAATACCATGAAACGTGGACATTTCTTGGTCCCGGGCTGATTGGACCATTTTTTCACGACGCGAAAAATTCCGAGCTGATATAAGTACTTGAGACCTGAAAATTGTGTTTTCTGTTATCGACGCAATACGTTTAGAAATACCATGAAACGTGGACATTTCTTGGTCCCGGGCCGATTGGACCATTTTTCAACAACACGTGAGATACGCAGATGATATAAGTACTTGGGATCTGAAAATTGGGTTTCCTGTTATCGACGCTATACGTTTTGAAATAACATGAAACGTGGACATTTCATGGTCCCGGGCTGATTGGACCATTTTTTCACGACGCGAAAAAATCCGAGCTGATATAAGTACTTGGGATCTGAAAATTGTCTTTTCTGTTATCGACGCTATACGTTTATAAATACCATGAAACGTGGAGATTTCTTGGTCCCGTGCTGATTGGGGTATTTTTTCACGACGCGAAAAATTCCGAGCTGATGTAAGTACTTGGGACCTGAAAATTGAGTTTTCAGATATCGACCTCATATGTTTAGAAATACCATGAAACGTGGACATTTCTTGGTCCCGGGCTGATTGGACCATTTTTTCACGACGCGAAAAATTCCGAGCTGATATAAGTACTTGGGACCTGAAAATTGTGTTTTCTGTTATCGACGCAATACGTTTAGAAATACCATGAAACGTGGACAATTCTTGGTCCCGGGCCGATTGGACCTTTTTTCAACAACTCGTGAGATACGCAGATGATATAAGTACTTGGGATCTGAAAATTGAGTTTCCTGTTATCGACGCTATACGTTTTGAAATAACATGAAACGTGGACATTTCTTGGTCCCGGGCCAATTGGACCATTTTTCAACAACACGTGAGATACGCAGATGATATAAGTACTTGGGATCTGAAAATTGAGTTTCCTGTTATCGACGCTATACGTTTTGAAATAACATGAAACGTGGACATTTCTTGGTCCCGGGCCAATTGGACCATTTTTCAACAACACGTGAGATACGCAGATGATATAACTACTTGGGATCTGAAAATTGAGTTTCCTGTTATTGACGCTAAACGTTTTGAAATAACATGAAACGTGGACATTTCTTGGTCCCGGGCCCATTGGACCATTTTTCAACAACACGTGAGATACGCAGATGATATAAGTACTTGGGATCTGAAAATTGAGTTTCCTGTTATCGACGCTATACGTTAATAAATACCATGAAACGAGGACATTTCTTGGTCCCGGGCCGATTGGACCTTTTTTCAACATCTCGTGAGATACGCAGATGATATAAGTACTTGGGATCTGAAAATTGAGTTTTCAGTTATCGACCTTATATGTTTAGAAATACCATGAAACGTGGACATTTCTTGGTCCCGGGTTGATTGGACCATTTTTTCACGACGCGAAAAATTCCGAGCTGATATAAGTACTTGGGATCTGAAAATTGAGTTTCGTGTTATCGACGCTATACGTTTTGAAATACCATGAAACGTGGGCATTTCTTGGTCCCGGACTGATTGGACCATTTTTCAACAACACGTGAGATACGCAGATGATATAAGTACTTGGGATCTGAAAATTGAGTTTCCTGTTATCGACGCTATACGTTTTGAAATAACATGAAACGTGGACATTTCATGGTCCCGGGCTGATTGGACCATTTTTTCACGACGCGAAAAATTCCGAGCTGATATAAGTACTTGGGATCTGAAAATTGAGTTTCGTGTTATCGACGCTATACGTTTTGAAATACCATGAAACGCGAACATTTCTTGGTCCCGGGCCGATTCGACCATTTTTCAACAAAACGTGAAATACGCAGATGATATAAGTACTTGGGGTCTGAAAATTGAGTTTCCTGTTATCGACGCTATACGTTTTGAAATACCATGAAACGTGGACATTTCTTGGTCCCGGGCCGATTGGACCTTTTTTCAACAACTCGTGAGATACGCAGATGATATAAGTACTTGGGGTCTGAGAATTGAGTTTTCAGTTATCGACCTTATATGTTTAGAAATACCATGAAACGTGGACATTTCTTGGTCCCGGGCTGATTGGACCATTTTTTCACCGCGCGAAAAATTCCGAGCTGATATAAGTACTTGGGACCTGAAAATTATGTTTTCTGTTATCGACGCTATACGTTTATAAATACCATGAAACGTGGACATTTCTTGGTCCCGGGCCGATTGGACCTTTTTTCAACAACTCGTGAGATACGCAGATGATATAAGTACTTGGGATCTGAAAATTGAGTTTTCAGTTATCGACCTTATATGTTTAGAAATACCATGAAACGTGGACATTTCTTGGTCCCGGGCTGATTGGACCATTTTTTCACGACGCGAAAAATTCCGAGCTGATATAAGTACTTGGGATCTGAAAATTGAGTTTCGTGTTATCGACGCTATACGTTTTGAAATACCATGAAACGTGAACATTTCTTGGTCCCGGGCCAATTGGACCATTTTTCAACAACACGTGAAATACGCAGATGATATAAGTACTTGGGATCTGAAAATTGAGTTTTCAGATATCGACCTCATATGTTTAGAAATACCATGAAACGTGGACATTTCTTGGTCCCGGGCTGATTGGACCATTTTTTCACGACGCGAAAAATTCCGAGCTGATATAAGTACTTGAGACCTGAAAATTGTGTTTTCTGTTATCGACGCAATACGTTTAGAAATACCATGAAACGTGGACATTTCTTGGTCCCGGGCCGATTGGACCATTTTTCAACAACACGTGAGATACGCAGATGATATAAGTACTTGGGATCTGAAAATTGAGTTTTCAGTTATCGACCTCATACGTTTAGAAATACCATGAAACGTGGACAGTTCTTGGTCCCGGGCCGATTGGACCATTTTTCAACAACACGTGAAATACGCAGATGATATAAGTACTTGGGATCTGAAAATTGAGTTTTCTGTTATCGACGCTATATGTTTATAAATACCATGAAACGTGGACATTTCTTGGTCCCGGGCCGATTGGACCATTTTTCAACAACACGTGAAATACGCAGATGATATAAGTACTTGGGGTCTGAAAATTGAGTTTCCTGTTATCGACGCTATACGTTTTGAAATACCATGAAACGTGGACATATCTTGGTCCCGGGCCAATTGGACCATTTTTCAACAACACGTGAGATACGCAGATGATATAAGTACTTGGGATCTGAAAATTGAGTTTCCTGTTATCGACGCTATACGTTTTGAAATAACATGAAACGTGGACATTTCTTGGTCCCGGGCCAATTGGACCATTTTTCAACAACACGTGAGATACGCAGATGATATAACTACTTGGGATCTGAAAATTGAGTTTCCTGTTATCGACGCTAAACGTTTTGAAATAACATGAAACGTGGACATTTCTTGGTCCCGGGCCAATTGGACCATTTTTCAACAACACGTGAGATACGCAGATGATATAAGTACTTGGGATCTGAAAATTGAGTTTCCTGTTATCGACGCTATACGTTAATAAATACCATGAAACGAGGACATTTCTTGGTCCCGGGCCGATTGGACCTTTTTTCAACATCTCGTGAGATACGCAGATGATATAAGTACTTGGGATCTGAAAATTGAGTTTTCAGTTATCGACCTTATATGTTTAGAAATCCCATGAAACGTGGACATTTCTTGGTCCCGGGCTGATTGGACCATTTTTTCACGACGCGAAAAATTCCGAGCTGATATAAGTACTTGGGATCTGAAAATTGAGTTTCGTGTTATCGACGCTATACGTTTTGAAATACCATGAAACGTGAACATTTCTTGGTCCCGGGACGATTGGACCATTTTTCAACAACACGTGAAATACGCAGATGATATAAGTACTTGGGATCTGAAAATTGAGTTTTCAGATATCGACCTCATATGTTTAGAAATACCATGAAACGTGGACATTTCTTGGTCCCGGGCTGATTGGACCATTTTTTCACGACGCGAAAAATTCCGAGCTGATATAAGTACTTGGGACCTGAAAATTGTGTTTTCTGTTATCGACGCAATACGTTTAGAAATACCATGAAACGTGGACAATTCTTGGTCCCGGGCCAATTGGACCATTTTTCAACAACACGTGAGATACGCAGATGATATAAGTACTTGGGATCTGAAAATTGGGTTTCCTGTTATCGACGCTATACGTTTTGAAATAACATGAAACGTGGACATTTCATGGTCCCGGGCTGATTGGACCATTTTTTCACGACGCGAAAAAATCCGAGCTGATATAAGTACTTGGGATCTGAAAATTGTGTTTTCTGTTATCGACGCTATACGTTTATAAATACCATGAAACGTGGAGATTTCTTGGTCCCGTGCTGATTGGGGAATTTTTTCACGACGCGAAAAATTCCGAGCTGATGTAAGTACTTGGGACCTGAAAATTGAGTTTTCAGATATCGACCTCATATGTTTAGAAATACCATGAAACGTGGACATTTCTTGGTCCCGGGCTGATTGGACCATTTTTTCACGACGCGAAAAATTCCGAGCTGATATAAGTACTTGGGACCTGAAAATTGTGTTTTCTGTTATCGACGCAATACGTTTAGAAATACCATGAAACGTGGACAATTCTTGGTCCCGGGCCAATTGGACCATTTTTCAACAACACGTGAGATACGCAGATGATATAAGTACTTGGGATCTGAAAATTGGGTTTCCTGTTATCGACGCTATACGTTTTGAAATAACATGAAACGTGGACATTTCATGGTCCCGGGCTGATTGGAACATTTTTTCACGACGCGAAAAAATCCGAGCTGATATAAGTACTTGGGATCTGAAAATTGTGTTTTCTGTTATCGACGCTATACATTTATAAATACCATCAAACGTGGAGATTTCTTGGTCCCGTGCTGATTGGGGAATTTTTTCACGACGCGAAAAATTCCGAGCTGAAGTAAGTACTTGGGACCTGAAAATTGTGTTTTCTGTTATCGACGCTCTACGTTTAGAAATACCATGAAACGTGGACATTTCTTGGTCCCGGGCCGATTGGACCTTTTTTCAACAACTCGTGAGATACGCAGATGATATAAGTACTTGGGATCTGAAAATTGAGTTTTCAGTTATCGACCTCATACGTTTAGAAATACCATGAAACGTGGACATTTCTTGGTCCCGGAATGATTGGACCATTTTTCAACAAAACGCGAGATACGCAGATGATATAAGTACTTGGGATCTGAAAATTGAGTTTCGTGTTATCGACGCTATACGTTTTGAAATACCATGAAACGTGAACATTTCTTGGTACCGGGCCGATTGGACCATTTTTCAACAAAACGTGAAATACGCAGATGATATAAGTACTTGGGATCTGAAAATTGAGTTTTCTGTTATCGACGCTATATGTTTATAAATACCATGAAACGTGGACATTTCTTGGTCCCGGGCCGATTGGACCATTTTTCAACAACACGTGAAATACGCAGATGATATAAGTACTTGGGGTCTGAATATTGAGTTTCCTGTTATCGACGCTATGCGTTTTGAAATACCATGAAACGTGGGCATTTCTTGGTCCCGGACTGATTGGACCATTTTTCAACAACACGTGAGATACGCAGATGATATAAGTACTTGGGATCTGAAAATTGAGTTTCCTGTTATCGACGCTATACGTTTTGAAATATCATGAAACGTGGACATTTCATGGTCCCGGGCTGATTGGACCAGTTTTTCACGACGCGAAAAATTCCGAGCTGATATAAGTACTTGGGATCTGAAAATTGAGTTTCGTGTTATCGACGCTATACGTTTTGAAATACCATGAAACGTGAACATTTCTTGGTCCCGGGCCGATTCGACCATTTTTCAACAAAACGTGAAATACGCAGATGATATAAGTACTTGGGGTCTGAAAATTGAGTTTCCTGTTATCGACGCTATACGTTTTGAAATACCATGAAACGTGGACATTTCTTGGTCCCGGGCCGATTGGACCTTTTTTCAACAACTCGTGAGATACGCAGATGATATAAGTACTTGGGGTCTGAGAATTGAGTTTTCAGTTATCGACCTTATATGTTTAGAAATACCATGAAACGTGGACATTTCTTGGTCCCGGGCTGATTGGACCATTTTTTCACCGCGCGAAAAATTCCGAGCTGATATAAGTACTTGGGACCTGAAAATTATGTTTTCTGTTATCGACGCTATACGTTTATAAATACCATGAAACGTGGACATTTCTTGGTCCCGGGCCGATTGGACCTTTTTTCAACAACTCGTGAGATACGCAGATGATATAAGTACTTGGGATCTGAAAATTGAGTTTTCAGTTATCGACCTTATATGTTTAGAAATACCATGAAACGTGGACATTTCTTGGTCCCGGGCTGATTGGACCATTTTTTCACGACGCGAAAAATTCCGAGCTGATATAAGTACTTGGGATCTGAAAATTGAGTTTCGTGTTATCGACGCTATACGTTTTGAAATACCATGAAACGTGAACATTTCTTGGTCCCGGGCCAATTGGACCATTTTTCAACAACACGTGAAATACGCAGATGATATAAGTACTTGGGATCTGAAAATTGAGTTTTCAGATATCGACCTCATATGTTTAGAAATACCATGAAACGTGGACATTTCTTGGTCCCGGGCTGATTGGACCATTTTTTCACGACGCGAAAAATTCCGAGCTGATATAAGTACTTGAGACCTGAAAATTGTGTTTTCTGTTATCGACGCAATACGTTTAGAAATACCATGAAACGTGGACATTTCTTGGTCCCGGGCCGATTGGACCATTTTTCAACAACACGTGAAATACGCAGACGATATAAGTACTTGGGATCTGAAAATTGAGTTTTCAGATATCGACCTCATATGTTTAGAAATACCATGAAACGTGGACATTTCTTGGTCCCGGGCTGATTGGACCATTTTTTCACGACGCGAAAAATTGCGAGCTGATATAAGTACTTGAGACCTGAAAATTGTGTTTTCTGTTATCGACGCAATACGTTTAGAAATACCATGAAACGTGGACATTTCTTGGTCCCGGGCCGATTGGACCATTTTTCAACAACACGTGAGATACGCAGATGATATAAGTACTTGGGATCTGAAAATTGAGTTTTCAGTTATCGACCTCATACGTTTAGAAATACCATGAAACGTGGACATTTCTTGGTCCCGGGCTGATTGGACCATTTTTTCACCGCGCGAAAAATTCCGAGCTGATATAAGTACTTGGGACCTGAAAATTGTGTTTTCTGTTATCGACGCTATACGTTAATAAATACCATGAAACGAGGACATTTCTTGGTCCCGGGCCGATTGGACCTTTTTTCAACATCTCGTGAGATACGCAGATGATATAAGTACTTGGGATCTGAAAATTGAGTTTCGTGTTATCGACGCTATACGTTTTGAAATACCATGAAACGTGAACATTTCTTGGTCCCGGGCCGATTGGACCATTTTTCAACAACACGTGAAATACGCAGATGATATAAGTACTTGGGATCTGAAAATTGAGTTTTCAGATATCGACCTCATATGTTTAGAAATACCATGAAACGTGGACATTTCTTGGTCCCGGGCTGATTGGACCATTTTTTCACGACGCGAAAAATTCCGAGCTGATATAAGTACTTGGGACCTGAAAATTGTGTTTTCTGTTATCGACGCAATACGTTTAGAAATACCATGAAACGTGGACAATTCTTGGTCCCGGGCCAATTGGACCATTTTTCAACAACACGTGAGATACGCAGATGATATAAGTACTTGGGATCTGAAAATTGGGTTTCCTGTTATCGACGCTATACGTTTTGAAATAACATGAAACGTGGACATTTCATGGTCCCGGGCTGATTGGACCATTTTTTCACGACGCGAAAAAATCCGAGCTGATATAAGTACTTGGGATCTGAAAATTGTGTTTTCTGTTATCGACGCTATACGTTTATAAATACCATGAAACGTGGAGATTTCTTGGTCCCGTGCTGATTGGGGAATTTTTTCACGACGCGAAAAATTCCGAGCTGATGTAAGTACTTGGGACCTGAAAATTGAGTTTTCAGATATCGACCTCATATGTTTAGAAATACCATGAAACGTGGACATTTCTTGGTCCCGGGCTGATTGGACCATTTTTTCACGACGCGAAAAATTCCGAGCTGATATAAGTACTTGGGACCTGAAAATTGTGTTTTCTGTTATCGACGCAATACGTTTAGAAATACCATGAAACGTGGACAATTCTTGGTCCCGGGCCAATTGGACCATTTTTCAACAACACGTGAGATACGCAGATGATATAAGTACTTGGGATCTGAAAATTGGGTTTCCTGTTATCGACGCTATACGTTTTGAAATAACATGAAACGTGGACATTTCATGGTCCCGGGCTGATTGGACCATTTTTTCACGACGCGAAAAAATCCGAGCTGATATAAGTACTTGGGATCTGAAAATTGTGTTTTCTGTTATCGACGCTATACATTTATAAATACCATCAAACGTGGAGATTTCTTGGTCCCGTGCTGATTGGGGAATTTTTTCACGACGCGAAAAATTCCGAGCTGAAGTAAGTACTTGGGACCTGAAAATTGTGTTTTCTGTTATCGACGCTCTACGTTTAGAAATACCATGAAACGTGGACATTTCTTGGTCCCGGGCCGATTGGACCTTTTTTCAACAACTCGTGAGATACGCAGATGATATAAGTACTTGGGATCTGAAAATTGAGTTTTCAGTTATCGACCTCATACGTTTAGAAATACCATGAAACGTGGACATTTCTTGGTCCCGGAATGATTGGACCATTTTTCAACAAAACGCGAGATACGCAGATGATATAAGTACTTGGGATCTGAAAATTGAGTTTCGTGTTATCGACGCTGTACGTTTTGAAATACCATGAAACGTGAACATTTCTTGGTACCGGGCCGATTGGACCATTTTTCAACAAAACGTGAAATACGCAGATGATATAAGTACTTGGGATCTGAAAATTGAGTTTTCTGTTATCGACGCTATATGTTTATAAATACCATGAAACGTGGACATTTCTTGGTCCCGGGCCGATTGGACCATTTTTCAACAACACGTGAAATACGCAGATGATATAAGTACTTGGGGTCTGAATATTGAGTTTCCTGTTATCGACGCTATGCGTTTTGAAATACCATGAAACGTGGGCATTTCTTGGTCCCGGACTGATTGGACCATTTTTCAACAACACGTGAGATACGCAGATGATATAAGTACTTGGGATCTGAAAATTGAGTTTCCTGTTATCGACGCTATACGTTTTGAAATATCATGAAACGTGGACATTTCATGGTCCCGGGCTGATTGGACCATTTTTTCACGACGCGAAAAATTCCGAGCTGATATAAGTACTTGGGATCTGAAAATTGAGTTTCGTGTTATCGACGCTATACGTTTTGAAATACCATGAAACGTGAACATTTCTTGGTCCCGGGCCGATTCGACCATTTTTCAACAAAACGTGAAATACGCAGATGATATAAGTACTTGGGGTCTGAAAATTGAGTTTCCTGTTATCGACGCTATACGTTTTGAAATACCATGAAACGTGGACATTTCTTGGTCCCGGGCCGATTGGACCTTTTTTCAACAACTCGTGAGATACGCAGATGATATAAGTACTTGGGGTCTGAGAATTGAGTTTTCAGTTATCGACCTTATATGTTTAGAAATACCATGAAACGTAGACATTTCTTGGTCCCGGGCTGATTGGACCATTTTTTCACCGCGCGAAAAATTCCGAGCTGATATAAGTACTTGGGACCTGAAAATTATGTTTTCTGTTATCGACGCTATACGTTTATAAATACCATGAAACGTGGACATTTCTTGGTCCCGGGCCGATTGGACCTTTTTTCAACAACTCGTGAGATACGCAGATGATATAAGTACTTGGGATCTGAAAATTGAGTTTCGTGTTATCGACGCTATACGTTTTCAAATACCATGAAACGTGAACATTTCTTGGTCCCGGGCCGATTGGACCATTTTTCAACAACACGTGAAATACGCAGATGATATAAGTACTTGGGATCTGAAAATTGAGTTTCCTGTTATCGACGCTATACGTTTTGAAATAACATGAAACGTGGACATTTCTTGGTCCCGGGCCAATTGGACCATTTTTCAACAACACGTGAGATACGCAGATGATATAACTACTTGGGATCTGAAAATTGAGTTTCCTGTTATCGACGCTAAACGTTTTGAAATAACATGAAACGTGGACATTTCTTGGTCCCGGGCCAAATGGACCATTTTTCAACAACACGTGAGATACGCAGATGATATAAGTACTTGGGATCTGAAAATTGAGTTTCCTGTTATCGACGCTATACGTTAATAAATACCATGAAACGAGGACATTTCTTGGTCCCGGGCCGATTGGACCTTTTTTCAACATCTCGTGAGATACGCAGATGATATAAGTACTTGGGATCTGAAAATTGAGTTTTCAGTTATCGACCTTATATGTTTAGAAATACCATGAAACGTGGACATTTCTTGGTCCCGGGCTGATTGGACCATTTTTTCACGACGCGAAAAATTCCGAGCTGATATAAGTACTTGGGATCTGAAAATTGAGTTTCGTGTTATCGACGCTATACGTTTTGAAATACCATGAAACGTGAACATTTCTTGGTCCCGGGACGATTGGACCATTTTTCAACAACACGTGAAATACGCAGATGATATAAGTACTTGGGATCTGAAAATTGAGTTTTCAGATATCGACCTCATATGTTTAGAAATACCATGAAACGTGGACATTTCTTGGTCCCGGGCTGATTGGACCATTTTTTCACGACGCGAAAAATTCCGAGCTGATATAAGTACTTGGGACCTGAAAATTGTGTTTTCTGTTATCGACGCAATACGTTTAGAAATACCATGAAACGTGGACAATTCTTGGTCCCGGGCCAATTGGACCATTTTTCAACAACACGTGAGATACGCAGATGATATAAGTACTTGGGATCTGAAAATTGGGTTTCCTGTTATCGACGCTATACGTTTTGAAATAACATGAAACGTGGACATTTCATGGTCCCGGGCTGATTGGACCATTTTTTCACGACGCGAAAAAATCCGAGCTGATATAAGTACTTGGGATCTGAAAATTGTGTTTTCTGTTATCGACGCTATACGTTTATAAATACCATGAAACGTGGAGATTTCTTGGTCCCGTGCTGATTGGGGAATTTTTTCACGACGCGAAAAATTCCGAGCTGATGTAAGTACTTGGGACCTGAAAATTGAGTTTTCAGATATCGACCTCATATGTTTAGAAATACCATGAAACGTGGACATTTCTTGGTCCCGGGCTGATTGGACCTTTTTTCAACAACTCGTGAGATACGCAGATGATATAAGTACTTGGGATCTGAAAATTGAGTTTTCAGTTATCGACCTCATACGTTTAGAAATACCATGAAACGTGGACATTTCTTGGTCCCGGAATGATTGGACCATTTTTCAACAAAACGTGAGATACGCAGATGATATAAGTACTTGGGATCTGAAAATTGAGTTTCGTGTTATCGACGCTATACGTTTTGAAATACCATGAAACGTGAACATTTCTTGGTCCCGGGCCGATTGGACCAGTTTTCAACAACACGTGAAATACGCAGATGATATAAGTACTTGGGATCTGAAAATTGAGTTTTCTGTTATCGACGCTATATGTTTATAAATACCATGAAACGTGGACATTTCTTGGTCCCGGGCCGATTGGACCATTTTTCAACAACACGTGAAATACGCAGATGATATAAGTACTTGGGGTCTGAATATTGAGTTTCCTGTTATCGACGCTATGCGTTTTGAAATACCATGAAACGTGGGCATTTCTTGGTCCCGGACTGATTGGACCATTTTTCAACAACACGTGAGATACGCAGATGATATAAGTACTTGGGATCTGAAAATTGAGTTTCCTGTTATCGACGCTATACGTTTTGAAATAACATGAAACGTGGACATTTCATGGTCCCGGGCTGATTGGACCATTTTTTCACGACGCGAAAAATTCCGAGCTGATATAAGTACTTGGGATCTGAAAATTGAGTTTCGTGTTATCGACGCTATACGTTTTGAAATACCATGAAACGTGAACATTTCTTGGTCCCGGGCCGATTCGACCATTTTTCAACAAAACGTGAAATACGCAGATGATATAAGTACTTGGGGTCTGAAAATTGAGTTTCCTGTTATCGACGCTATACGTTTTGAAATACCATGAAACGTGGACATTTCTTGGTCCCGGGCCGATTGGACCTTTTTTCAACAACTCGTGAGATACGCAGATGATATAAGTACTTGGGGTCTGAGAATTGAGTTTTCAGTTATCGACCTTATATGTTTAGAAATACCATGAAACGTGGACATTTCTTGGTCCCGGGCTGATTGGACCATTTTTTCACCGCGCGAAAAATTCCGAGCTGATATAAGTACTTGGGACCTGAAAATTATGTTTTCTGTTATCGACGCTATACGTTTATAAATACCATGAAACGTGGACATTTCTTGGTCCCGGGCCGATTGGACCTTTTTTCAACAACTCGTGAGATACGCAGATGATATAAGTACTTGGGATCTGAAAATTGAGTTTTCAGTTATCGACCTTATATGTTTAGAAATACCATGAAACGTGGACATTTCTTGGTCCCGGGCTGATTGGACCATTTTTTCACGACGCGAAAAATTCCGAGCTGATATAAGTACTTGGGATCTGAAAATTGAGTTTCGTGTTATCGACGCTATACGTTTTGAAATACCATGAAACGTGAACATTTCTTGGTCCCGGGCCAATTGGACCATTTTTCAACAACACGTGAAATACGCAGATGATATAAGTACTTGGGATCTGAAAATTGAGTTTTCAGTTATCGACCTCATACGTTTAGAAATACCATGAAACGTGGACAGTTCTTGGTCCCGGGCCGATTGGACCATTTTTCAACAACACGTGAAATACGCAGATGATATAAGTACTTGGGATCTGAAAATTGAGTTTTCTGTTATCGACGCTATACGTTTTGAAATAACATGAAACGTGGACATTTCTTGGTCCCGGGCCAATTGGACCATTTTTCAACAACACGTGAGATACGCAGATGATATAAGTACTTGGGATCTGAAAATTGAGTTTCCTGTTATCGACGCTATACGTTTTGAAATAACATGAAACGTGGACATTTCTTGGTCCCGGGCCAATTGGACCATTTTTCAACAACACGTGAGATACGCAGATGATATAAGTACTTGGGATCTGAAAATTGAGTTTCCTGTTATCGACGCTATACGTTTTGAAATAACATAAAACGTGGACATTTCTTGGTCCCGGGCCGATTGGACCTTTTTACAACAACTCGTGAGATACGCAGATGATATAAGTACTTGGGATCTGAAAATTGAGTTTTCAGTTATCGACCTTATATGTTTAGAAATACCATGAAACGTGGACATTTCTTGGTCCCGGGCTGATTGGACCATTTTTTCACCGCGCGAAAAATTCCGAGCTGATATAAGTACTTGGGACCTGAAAATTGTGTTTTCTGTTATCGACGCTATACGTTAATAAATACCATGAAACGAGGACATTTCTTGGTCCCGGGCCGATTGGACCTTTTTTCAACATCTCGTGAGATACGCAGATGATATAAGTACTTGGGATCTGAAAATTGAGTTTCGTGTTATCGACGCTATACGTTTTGAAATACCATGAAACGTGAACATTTCTTGGTCCCGGGCCGATTGGACCATTTTTCAACAACACGTGAAATACGCAGATGATATAAGTACTTGGGATCTGAAAATTGAGTTTTCAGATATCGACCTCATATGTTTAGAAATACCATGAAACGTGGACATTTCTTGGTCCCGGGCTGATTGGACCATTTTTTCACGACGCGAAAAATTCCGAGCTGATATAAGTACTTGGGACCTGAAAATTGTGTTTTCTGTTATCGACGCAATACGTTTAGAAATACCATGAAACGTGGACAATTCTTGGTCCCGGGCCAATTGGACCATTTTTCAACAACACGTGAGATACGCAGATGATATAAGTACTTGGGATCTGAAAATTGGGTTTCCTGTTATCGACGCTATACGTTTTGAAATAACATGAAACGTGGACATTTCATGGTCCCGGGCTGATTGGACCATTTTTTCACGACGCGAAAAAATCCGAGCTGATATAAGTACTTGGGATCTGAAAATTGTGTTTTCTGTTATCGACGCTATACGTTTATAAATACCATGAAACGTGGAGATTTCTTGGTCCCGTGCTGATTGGGGAATTTTTTCACGACGCGAAAAATTCCGAGCTGATATAAGTACTTGGGACCTGAAAATTGTGTTTTCTGTTATCGACGCAATACGTTTAGAAATACCATGAAACGTGGACAATTCTTGGTCCCGGGCCAATTGGACCATTTTTCAACAACACGTGAGATACGCAGATGATATAAGTACTTGGGATCTGAAAATTGGGTTTCCTGTTATCGACGCTATACGTTTTGAAATAACATGAAACGTGGACATTTCATGGTCCCGGGCTGATTGGACCATTTTTTCACGACGCGAAAAAATCCGAGCTGATATAAGTACTTGGGATCTGAAAATTGTGTTTTCTGTTATCGACGCTATACATTTATAAATACCATGAAACGTGGAGATTTCTTGGTTCCGTGCTGATTGGGGAATTTTTTCACGACGCGAAAAATTCCGAGCTGAAGTAAGTACTTGGGACCTGAAAATTGTGTTTTCTGTTATCGACGCTCTACGTTTAGAAATACCATGAAACGTGGACATTTCTTGGTCCCGGGCCGATTGGACCTTTTTTCAACAACTCGTGAGATACGCAGATGATATAAGTACTTGGGATCTGAAAATTGAGTTTTCAGTTATCGACCTCATACGTTTAGAAATACCATGAAACGTGGACATTTCTTGGTCCCGGAATGATTGGACCATTTTTCAACAAAACGTGAGATACGCAGATGATATAAGTACTTGGGATCTGAAAATTGAGTTTCGTGTTATCGACGCTATACGTTTTGAAATACCATGAAACGTGAACATTTCTTGGTCCCGGGCCGATTGGACCAGTTTTCAACAACACGTGAAATACGCAGATGATATAAGTACTTGGGATCTGAAAATTGAGTTTTCTGTTATCGACGCTATATGTTTATAAATACCATGAAACGTGGACATTTCTTGGTCCCGGGCCGATTGGACCATTTTTCAACAACACGTGAAATACGCAGATGATATAAGTACTTGGGGTCTGAATATTGAGTTTCCTGTTATCGACGCTATGCGTTTTGAAATACCATGAAACGTGGGCATTTCTTGGTCCCGGACTGATTGGACCATTTTTCAACAACACGTGAGATACGCAGATGATATAAGTACTTGGGATCTGAAAATTGAGTTTCCTGTTATCGACGCTATACGTTTTGAAATAACATGAAACGTGGACATTTCATGGTCCCGGGCTGATTGGACCATTTTTTCACGACGCGAAAAATTCCGAGCTGATATAAGTACTTGGGATCTGAAAATTGAGTTTCGTGTTATCGACGCTATACGTTTTGAAATACCATGAAACGTGAACATTTCTTGGTCCCGGGCCGATTCGACCATTTTTCAACAAAACGTGAAATACGCAGATGATATAAGTACTTGGGGTCTGAAAATTGAGTTTCCTGTTATCGACGCTATACGTTTTGAAATACCATGAAACGTGGACATTTCTTGGTCCCGGGCCGATTGGACCTTTTTTCAACAACTCGTGAGATACGCAGATGATATAAGTACTTGGGGTCTGAGAATTGAGTTTTCAGTTATCGACCTTATATGTTTAGAAATACCATGAAACGTGGACATTTCTTGGTCTCGGGCTGATTGGACCATTTTTTCACCGCGCGAAAAATTCCGAGCTGATATAAGTACTTGGGACCTGAAAATTATGTTTTCTGTTATCGACGCTATACGTTTATAAATACCATGAAACGTGGACATTTCTTGGTCCCGGGCCGATTGGACCTTTTTTCAACAACTCGTGAGATACGCAGATGATATAAGTACTTGGGATCTGAAAATTGAGTTTTCAGTTATCGACCTTATATGTTTAGAAATACCATGAAACGTGGACATTTCTTGGTCCCGGGCTGATTGGACCATTTTTTCACGACGCGAAAAATTCCGAGCTGATATAAGTACTTGGGATCTGAAAATTGAGTTTCGTGTTATCGACGCTATACGTTTTGAAATACCATGAAACGTGAACATTTCTTGGTCCCGGGCCAATTGGACCATTTTTCAACAACACGTGAAATACGCAGATGATATAAGTACTTGGGATCTGAAAATTGAGTTTTCAGATATCGACCTCATATGTTTAGAAATACCATGAAACGTGGACATTTCTTGGTCCCGGGCTGATTGGACCATTTTTTCACGACGCGAAAAATTCCGAGCTGATATAAGTACTTGAGACCTGAAAATTGTGTTTTCTGTTATCGACGCAATACGTTTAGAAATACCATGAAACGTGGACATTTCTTGGTCCCGGGCCGATTGGACCATTTTTCAACAACACGTGAGATACGCAGATGATATAAGTACTTGGGATCTGAAAATTGGGTTTCCTGTTATCGACGCTATACGTTTTGAAATAACATGAAACGTGGACATTTCATGGTCCCGGGCTGATTGGACCATTTTTTCACGACGCGAAAAAATCCGAGCTGATATAAGTACTTGGGATCTGAAAATTGTCTTTTCTGTTATCGACGCTATACGTTTATAAATACCATGAAACGTGGAGATTTCTTGGTCCCGTGCTGATTGGGGTATTTTTTCACGACGCGAAAAATTCCGAGCTGATGTAAGTACTTGGGACCTGAAAATTGAGTTTTCAGATATCGACCTCATATGTTTAGAAATACCATGAAACGTGGACATTTCTTGGTCCCGGGCTGATTGGACCATTTTTTCACGACGCGAAAAATTCCGAGCTGATATAAGTACTTGGGACCTGAAAATTGTGTTTTCTGTTATCGACGCAATACGTTTAGAAATACCATGAAACGTGGACAATTCTTGGTCCCGGGCCGATTGGACCTTTTTTCAACAACTCGTGAGATACGCAGATGATATAAGTACTTGGGATCTGAAAATTGAGTTTTCAGTTATCGACCTCATACGTTTAGAAATACCATGAAACGTGGACATTTCTTGGTCCCGGAATGATTGGACCATTTTTCAACAAAACGTGAGATACGCAGATGATATAAGTACTTGGGATCTGAAAATTGAGTTTCGTGTTATCGACGCTATACGTTTTGAAATACCATGAAACGTGAACATTTCTTGGTCCCGGGCCGATTGGACCAGTTTTCAACAACACGTGAAATACGCAGATGATATAAGTACTTGGGATCTGAAAATTGAGTTTTCTGTTATCGACGCTATATGTTTATAAATACCATGAAACGTGGACATTTCTTGGTCCCGGGCCGATTGGACCATTTTTCAACAACACGTGAAATACGCAGATGATATAAGTACTTGGGGTCTGAATATTGAGTTTCCTGTTATCGACGCTATGCGTTTTGAAATACCATGAAACGTGGGCATTTCTTGGTCCCGGACTGATTGGACCATTTTTCAACAACACGTGAGATACGCAGATGATATAAGTACTTGGGATCTGAAAATTGAGTTTCCTGTTATCGACGCTATACGTTTTGAAATAACATGAAACGTGGACATTTCATGGTCCCGGGCTGATTGGACCATTTTTTCACGACGCGAAAAATTCCGAGCTGATATAAGTACTTGGGATCTGAAAATTGAGTTTCGTGTTATCGACGCTATACGTTTTGAAATACCATGAAACGTGAACATTTCTTGGTCCCGGGCCGATTCGACCATTTTTCAACAAAACGTGAAATACGCAGATGATATAAGTACTTGGGGTCTGAAAATTGAGTTTCCTGTTATCGACGCTATACGTTTTGAAATACCATGAAACGTGGACATTTCTTGGTCCCGGGCCGATTGGACCTTTTTTCAACAACTCGTGAGATACGCAGATGATATAAGTACTTGGGGTCTGAGAATTGAGTTTTCAGTTATCGACCTTATATGTTTAGAAATACCATGAAACGTGGACATTTCTTGGTCCCGGG
>OZ024702.1:5797369-5861369 GCA_964016905.1 Perithous albicinctus | reverse complement strand
CTGAAAATTGAGTTTTCAGATATCGACCTCATATGTTTAGAAATACCATGAAACGTGGACATTTCTTGGTCCCGGGCTGATTGAACCATTTTTTCACGACGCGAAAAATTCCGAGCTGATATAAGTACTTGAGACCTGAAAATTGTGTTTTCTGTTATCGACGCAATACGTTTAGAAATACCATGAAACGTGGACATTTCTTGGTCCCGGGCCGATTGGACCATTTTTCAACAACACGTGAGATACGCAGATGATATAAGTACTTGGGATCTGAAAATTGAGTTTTCAGTTATCGACCTCATACGTTTAGAAATACCATGAAACGTGGACATTTCTTGGTCCCGGGCCGATTGGACCATTTTTCAACAACACGTGAAATACGCAGATGATATAAGTACTTGGGATCTGAAAATTGAGTTTCGTGTTATCGACGCTATACGTTTTGAAATACCATGAAACGTGAACATTTCTTGGTCCCGGGCCGATTGGACCATTTTTCAACAACACGTGAAATACGCATATGATATAAGTACTTGGGATCTGAAAATTGAGTTTTCAGATATCGACCTCATATGTTTAGAAATACCATGAAACGTGGACATTTCTTGGTCCCGGGCTGATTGGACCATTTTTTCACGACGCGAAAAATTCCGAGCTGATATAAGTACTTGGGACCTGAAAATTGTGTTTTCTGTTATCGACGCAATACGTTTAGAAATACCATGAAACGTGGACAATTCTTGGTCCCGGGCGAATTGGACCATTTTTCAACAACACGTGAGATACGCAGATGATATAAGTACTTGGGATCTGAAAATTGAGTTTTCAGTTATCGACCTCATACGTTTAGAAATACCATGAAACGTGGACATTTCTTGGTCCCGGGCCGATTGGACCATTTTTCAACAACACGTGAAATACGCAGATGATATAAGTACTTGGGATCTGAAAATTGAGTTTTCTGTTATCGACGCTATACGTTTATAAATACCATGAAACGTGGACATTTCTTGGTCCCGGGCCGATTGGACCATTTTTCAACAACACGTGAAATACGCAGATGATATAAGTACTTGGGGTCTGAAAATTGAGTTTCCTGTTATCGACGCTATACGTTTTGAAATACCATGAAACGTGGACATTTCTTGGTCCCGGGCCAATTGGACCATTTTTCAACAACACGTGAGATACGCAGATGATATAAGTACTTGGGATCTGAAAATTGAGTTTCCTGTTATCGACGCTATACGTTTTGAAATAACATGAAACGTGGACATTTCTTGGTCCCGGGCCAATTGGACCATTTTTCAACAACACGTGAGATACGCAGATGATATAACTACTTGGGATCTGAAAATTGAGTTTCCTGTTATCGACGCTATGCGTTTTGAAATACCATGAAACGTGGGCATTTCTTGGTCCCGGACTGATTGGACCATTTTTCAACAACACGTGAGATACGCAGATGATATAAGTACTTGGGATCTGAAAATTGAGTTTCCTGTTATCGACGCTATACGTTTTGAAATAACATGAAACGTGGACATTTCATGGTCCCGGGCTGATTGGACCATTTTTTCACGACGCGAAAAATTCCGAGCTGATATAAGTACTTGGGATCTGAAAATTGAGTTTCGTGTTATCGACGCTATACGTTTTGAAATACCATGAAACGTGAACATTTCTTGGTCCCGGGCCGATTCGACCATTTTTCAACAAAACGTGAAATACGCAGATGATATAAGTACTTGGGGTCTGAAAATTGAGTTTCCTGTTATCGACGCTATACGTTTTGAAATACCATGAAACGTGGACATTTCTTGGTCCCGGGCCGATTGGACCTTTTTTCAACAACTCGTGAGATACGCAGATGATATAAGTACTTGGGGTCTGAGAATTGAGTTTTCAGTTATCGACCTTATATGTTTAGAAATACCATGAAACGTGGACATTTCTTGGTCCCGGGCTGATTGGACCATTTTTTCACCGCGCGAAAAATTCCGAGCTGATATAAGTACTTGGGACCTGAAAATTATGTTTTCTGTTATCGACGCTATACGTTTATAAATACCATGAAACGTGGACATTTCTTGGTCCCGGGCCGATTGGACCTTTTTTCAACAACTCGTGAGATACGCAGATGATATAAGTACTTGGGATCTGAAAATTGAGTTTTCAGTTATCGACCTTATATGTTTAGAAATACCATGAAACGTGGACATTTCTTGGTCCCGGGCTGATTGGACCATTTTTTCACGACGCGAAAAATTCCGAGCTGATATAAGTACTTGGGATCTGAAAATTGAGTTTCGTGTTATCGACGCTATACGTTTTGAAATACCATGAAACGTGAACATTTCTTGGTCCCGGGCCAATTGGACCATTTTTCAACAACACGTGAAATACGCAGATGATATAAGTACTTGGGATCTGAAAATTGAGTTTTCAGATATCGACCTCATATGTTTAGAAATACCATGAAACGTGGACATTTCTTGGTCCCGGGCTGATTGGACCATTTTTTCACGACGCGAAAAATTCCGAGCTGATATAAGTACTTGAGACCTGAAAATTGTGTTTTCTGTTATCGACGCAATACGTTTAGAAATACCATGAAACGTGGACATTTCTTGGTCCCGGGCCGATTGGACCATTTTTCAACAACACGTGAAATACGCAGACGATATAAGTACTTGGGATCTGAAAATTGAGTTTTCAGATATCGACCTCATATGTTTAGAAATACCATGAAACGTGGACATTTCTTGGTCCCGGGCTGATTGGACCATTTTTTCACGACGCGAAAAATTCCGAGCTGATATAAGTACTTGAGACCTGAAAATTGTGTTTTCTGTTATCGACGCAATACGTTTAGAAATACCATGAAACGTGGACATTTCTTGGTCCCGGGCCGATTGGACCATTTTTCAACAACACGTGAGATACGCAGATGATATAAGTACTTGGGATCTGAAAATTGAGTTTTCAGTTATCGACCTCATACGTTTAGAAATACCATGAAACGTGGACATTTCTTGGTCCCGGGCCGATTGGACCATTTTTCAACAACACGTGAAATACGCAGATGATATAAGTACTTGGGATCTGAAAATTGAGTTTTCTGTTATCGACGCTATACGTTTTGAAATAACATGAAACGTGGACATTTCTTGGTCCCGGGCCAATTGGACCATTTTTCAACAACACGTGAGATACGCAGATGATATAAGTACTTGGGATCTGAAAATTGAGTTTCCTGTTATCGACGCTATACGTTTTGAAATAACATGAAACGTGGACATTTCTTGGTCCCGGGCCAATTGGACCATTTTTCAACAACACGTGAGATACGCAGATGATATAAGTACTTGGGATCTGAAAATTGAGTTTCCTGTTATCGACGCTATACGTTTTGAAATAACATAAAACGTGGACATTTCTTGGTCCCGGGCCGATTGGACCTTTTTACAACAACTCGTGAGATACGCAGATGATATAAGTACTTGGGATCTGAAAATTGAGTTTTCAGTTATCGACCTTATATGTTTAGAAATACCATGAAACGTGGACATTTCTTGGTCCCGGGCTGATTGGACCATTTTTTCACCGCGCGAAAAATTCCGAGCTGATATAAGTACTTGGGACCTGAAAATTGTGTTTTCTGTTATCGACGCTATACGTTAATAAATACCATGAAACGAGGACATTTCTTGGTCCCGGGCCGATTGGACCTTTTTTCAACATCTCGTGAGATACGCAGATGATATAAGTACTTGGGATCTGAAAATTGAGTTTCGTGTTATCGACGCTATACGTTTTGAAATACCATGAAACGTGAACATTTCTTGGTCCCGGGCCGATTGGACCATTTTTCAACAACACGTGAAATACGCAGATGATATAAGTACTTGGGATCTGAAAATTGAGTTTTCAGATATCGACCTCATATGTTTAGAAATACCATGAAACGTGGACATTTCTTGGTCCCGGGCTGATTGGACCATTTTTTCACGACGCGAAAAATTCCGAGCTGATATAAGTACTTGGGACCTGAAAATTGTGTTTTCTGTTATCGACGCAATACGTTTAGAAATACCATGAAACGTGGACAATTCTTGGTCCCGGGCCAATTGGACCATTTTTCAACAACACGTGAGATACGCAGATGATATAAGTACTTGGGATCTGAAAATTGGGTTTCCTGTTATCGACGCTATACGTTTTGAAATAACATGAAACGTGGACATTTCATGGTCCCGGGCTGATTGGACCATTTTTTCACGACGCGAAAAAATCCGAGCTGATATAAGTACTTGGGATCTGAAAATTGTGTTTTCTGTTATCGACGCTATACGTTTATAAATACCATGAAACGTGGAGATTTCTTGGTCCCGTGCTGATTGGGGAATTTTTTCACGACGCGAAAAATTCCGAGCTGATATAAGTACTTGGGACCTGAAAATTGTGTTTTCTGTTATCGACGCAATACGTTTAGAAATACCATGAAACGTGGACAATTCTTGGTCCCGGGCCAATTGGACCATTTTTCAACAACACGTGAGATACGCAGATGATATAAGTACTTGGGATCTGAAAATTGGGTTTCCTGTTATCGACGCTATACGTTTTGAAATAACATGAAACGTGGACATTTCTTGGTCCCGGGCCAATTGGACCATTTTTCAACAACACGTGAGATACGCAGATGATATAAGTACTTGGGATCTGAAAATTGAGTTTCCTGTTATCGACGCTATACGTTTTGAAATAACATAAAACGTGGACATTTCTTGGTCCCGGGCCGATTGGACCTTTTTACAACAACTCGTGAGATACGCAGATGATATAAGTACTTGGGATCTGAAAATTGAGTTTTCAGTTATCGACCTTATATGTTTAGAAATACCATGAAACGTGGACATTTCTTGGTCCCGGGCTGATTGGACCATTTTTTCACCGCGCGAAAAATTCCGAGCTGATATAAGTACTTGGGACCTGAAAATTATGTTTTCTGTTATCGACGCAATACGTTTAGAAATACCATGAAACGTGGACATTTCTTGGTCCCGGGCCGATTGGACCATTTTTCAACAACACGTGAAATACGCAGACGATATAAGTACTTGGGATCTGAAAATTGAGTTTTCAGATATCGACCTCATATGTTTAGAAATACCATGAAACGTGGACATTTCTTGGTCCCGGGCTGATTGGACCATTTTTTCACGACGCGAAAAATTCCGAGCTGATATAAGTACTTGAGACCTGAAAATTGTGTTTTCTGTTATCGACGCAATACGTTTAGAAATACCATGAAACGTGGACATTTCTTGGTCCCGGGCCGATTGGACCATTTTTCAACAACACGTGAGATACGCAGATGATATAAGTACTTGGGATCTGAAAATTGAGTTTTCAGTTATCGACCTCATACGTTTAGAAATACCATGAAACGTGGACATTTCTTGGTCCCGGGCCGATTGGACCAGTTTTCCACAACACGTGAAATACGCAGATGATATAAGTACTTGGGATCTGAAAATTGAGTTTTCTGTTATCGACGCTATATGTTTATAAATACCATGAAACGTGGACATTTCTTGGTCCCGGGCCGATTGGACCATTTTTCAACAACACGTGAAATACGCAGATGATATAAGTACTTGGGGTCTGAATATTGAGTTTCCTGTTATCGACGCTATGCGTTTTGAAATACCATGAAACGTGGGCATTTCTTGGTCCCGGACTGATTGGACCATTTTTCAACAACACGTGAGATACGCAGATGATATAAGTACTTGGGATCTGAAAATTGAGTTTCCTGTTATCGACGCTATACGTTTTGAAATAACATGAAACGTGGACATTTCATGGTCCCGGGCTGATTAGACCATTTTTTCACGACGCGAAAAATTCCGAGCTGATATAAGTACTTGGGATCTGAAAATTGAGTTTCGTGTTATCGACGCTATACGTTTTGAAATACCATGAAACGTGAACATTTCTTGGTCCCGGGCCGATTCGACCATTTTTCAACAAAACGTGAAATACGCAGATGATATAAGTACTTGGGGTCTGAAAATTGAGTTTCCTGTTATCGACGCTATACGTTTTGAAATACCATGAAACGTGGACATTTCTTGGTCCCGGGCCGATTGGACCTTTTTTCAACAACTCGTGAGATACGCAGATGATATAAGTACTTGGGGTCTGAGAATTGAGTTTTCAGTTATCGACCTTATATGTTTAGAAATACCATGAAACGTGGACATTTCTTGGTCTCGGGCTGATTGGACCATTTTTTCACCGCGCGAAAAATTCCGAGCTGATATAAGTACTTGGGACCTGAAAATTATGTTTTCTGTTATCGACGCTATACGTTTATAAATACCATGAAACGTGGACATTTCTTGGTCCCGGGCCGATTGGACCTTTTTTCAACAACTCGTGAGATACGCAGATGATATAAGTACTTGGGATCTGAAAATTGAGTTTTCAGTTATCGACCTTATATGTTTAGAAATACCATGAAACGTGGACATTTCTTGGTCCCGGGCTGATTGGACCATTTTTTCACGACGCGAAAAATTCCGAGCTGATATAAGTACTTGGGATCTGAAAATTGAGTTTCGTGTTATCGACGCTATACGTTTTGAAATACCATGAAACGTGAACATTTCTTGGTCCCGGGCCAATTGGACCATTTTTCAACAACACGTGAAATACGCAGATGATATAAGTACTTGGGATCTGAAAATTGAGTTTTCAGATATCGACCTCATATGTTTAGAAATACCATGAAACGTGGACATTTCTTGGTCCCGGGCTGATTGGACCATTTTTTCACGACGCGAAAAATTCCGAGCTGATATAAGTACTTGAGACCTGAAAATTGTGTTTTCTGTTATCGACGCAATACGTTTAGAAATACCATGAAACGTGGACATTTCTTGGTCCCGGGCCGATTGGACCATTTTTCAACAACACGTGAGATACGCAGATGATATAAGTACTTGGGATCTGAAAATTGAGTTTTCAGTTATCGACCTCATACGTTTTGAAATACCATGAAACGTGAACATTTCTTGGTCCCGGGCCAATTGGACCATTTTTCAACAACACGTGAAATACGCAGATGATATAAGTACTTGGGATCTGAAAATTGAGTTTTCAGATATCGACCTCATATGTTTAGAAATACCATGAAACGTGGACATTTCTTGGTCCCGGGCTGATTGGACCATTTTTTCACGACGCGAAAAATTCCGAGCTGATATAAGTACTTGGGACCTGAAAATTGTGTTTTCTGTTATCGACGCAATACGTTTAGAAATACCATGAAACGTGGACAATTCTTGGTCCCGGGCCAATTGGACCATTTTTCAACAACACGTGAGATACGCAGATGATATAAGTACTTGGGATCTGAAAATTGGGTTTCCGGTTATCGACGCTATACGTTTTGAAATAACATGAAACGTGGACATTTCATGGTCCCGGGCTGATTGGACCATTTTTTCACGACGCGAAAAAATCCGAGCTGATATAAGTACTTGGGATCTGAAAATTGTGTTTTCTGTTATCGACGCTATACGTTTATAAATACCATGAAACGTGGAGATTTCTTGGTCCCGTGCTGATTGGGGAATTTTTTCACGACGCGAAAAATTCCGAGCTGATGTAAGTACTTGGGACCTGAAAATTGAGTTTTCAGATATCGACCTTATATGTTTAGAAATACCATGAAACGTGGACATTTCTTGGTCCCGGGCTGATTGGACCATTTTTTCACCGCGCGAAAAATTCCGAGCTGATATAAGTACTTGGGACCTGAAAATTATGTTTTCTGTTATCGACGCTATACGTTTATAAATACCATGAAACGTGGACATTTCTTGGTCCCGGGCCGATTGGACCTTTTTTCAACAACTCGTGAGATACGCAGATGATATAAGTACTTGGGATCTGAAAATTGAGTTTTCAGTTATCGACCTTATATGTTTAGAAATACCATGAAACGTGGACATTTCTTGGTCCCGGGCTGATTGGACCATTTTTTCACGACGCGAAAAATTCCGAGCTGATATAAGTACTTGGGATCTGAAAATTGAGTTTCGTGTTATCGACGCTATACGTTTTGAAATACCATGAAACGTGAACATTTCTTGGTCCCGGGCCAATTGGACCATTTTTCAACAACACGTGAAATACGCAGATGATATAAGTACTTGGGATCTGAAAATTGAGTTTCGTGTTATCGACGCTATACGTTTTGAAATACCATGAAACGTGAACATTTCTTGGTCCCGGGCCGATTGGACCATTTTTCAACAACACGTGAAATACGCAGATGATATAAGTACTTGGGGTCTGAAAATTGAGTTTCCTGTTATCGACGCTATACGTTTTGAAATACCATGAAACGTGGACATTTCTTGGTCCCGGGCCAATTGGACCATTTTTCAACAACACGTGAGATACGCAGATGATATAAGTACTTGGGATCTGAAAATTGAGTTTCCTGTTATCGACGCTATACGTTTTGAAATAACATGAAACGTGGACATTTCTTGGTCCCGGGCCAATTGGACCATTTTTCAACAACACGTGAGATACGCAGATGATATAAGTACTTGGGATCTGAAAATTGAGTTTCCTGTTATCGACGCTATACGTTTTGAAATAACATGAAACGTAGACATTTCATGGTCCCGGGCTGATTGGACCATTTTTTCACGACGCGAAAAATTCCGAGCTGGTATAAGTACTTGGGATCTGAAAATTGAGTTTCGTGTTATCGACGCTATACGTTTTGAAATACCATGAAACGTGAACATTTCTTGGTCCCGGGCCGATTCGACCATTTTTCAACAAAACGTGAAATACGCAGATGATATAAGTACTTGGGGTGTGAAAATTGAGTTTCCTGTTATCGACGCTATACGTTTTGAAATACCATGAAACGTGGACATTTCTTGGTCCCGGGCCGATTGGACCTTTTTTCAACAACTCGTGAGATACGCAGATGATATAAGTACTTGGGGTCTGAGAATTGAGTTTTCAGTTATCGACCTTATATGTTTAGAAATACCATGAAACGTGGACATTTCTTGGTCCCGGGCTGATTGGACCATTTTTTCACCGCGCGAAAAATTCCGAGCTGATATAAGTACTTGGGACCTGAAAATTATGTTCTCTGTTATCGACGCTATACGTTTATAAATACCATGAAACGTGGACATTTCTTGGTCCCGGGCCGATTGGACCTTTTTTCAACAACTCGTGAGATACGCAGATGATATAAGTACTTGGGATCTGAAAATTGAGTTTTCAGTTATCGACCTTATATGTTTAGAAATACCATGAAACGTGGACATTTCTTGGTCCCGGGCTGATTGGACCATTTTTTCACGACGCGAAAAATTCCGAGCTGATATAAGTACTTGGGATCTGAAAATTGAGTTTCGTGTTATCGACGCTATACGTTTTGAAATACCATGAAACGTGAACATTTCTTGGTCCCGGTCCAATTGGACCATTTTTCAACAACACGTGAAATACGCAGATGATATAAGTACTTGGGATCTGAAAATTGAGTTTTCAGATATCGACCTCATATGTTTAGAAATACCATGAAACGTGGACATTTCTTGGTCCCGGGCTGATTGGACCATTTTTTCACGACGCGAAAAATTCCGAGCTGATATAAGTACTTGAGACCTGAAAATTGTGTTTTCTGTTATCGACGCAATACGTTTAGAAATACCATGAAACGTGGACATTTCTTGGTCCCGGGCCGATTGGACCATTTTTCAACAACACGTGAGATACGCAGATGATATAAGTACTTGGGATCTGAAAATTGAGTTTTCAGTTATCGACCTCATACGTTTAGAAATACCATGAAACGTGGACATTTCTTGGTCCCGGGCCGATTGGACCATTTTTCAACAACACGTGAAATACGCAGATGATATAAGTACTTGGGATCTGAAAATTGAGTTTTCTGTTATCGACGCTATACGTTTATAAATACCATGAAACGTGGACATTTCTTGGTCCCGGGCCGATTGGACCATTTTTCAACAACACGTGAAATACGCAGATGATATAAGTACTTGGGGTCTGAAAATTGAGTTTCCTGTTATCGACGCGATACGTTTTGAAATACCATGAAACGTGGACATTTCTTGGTCCCGGGCCAATTGGACCATTTTTCAACAACACGTGAGATACGCAGATGATATAAGTACTTGGGATCTGAAAATTGAGTTTCCTGTTATCGACGCTATACGTTTTGAAATAACATGAAACGTGGACATTTCTTGGTCCCGGGCCAATTGGACCATTTTTCAACAACACGTGAGATACGCATATGATATAACTACTTGGGATCAGAAAGATTGAGTTTCCTGTTATCGACGCTAAACGTTTTGAAATAACATGAAACGTGGACATTTCTTGGTCCCGGGCCAATTGGACCATTTTTCAACAACACGTGAGATACGCAGATGATATAAGTACTTGGGATCTGAAAATTGAGTTTCCTGTTATCGACGCTATACGTTAATAAATACCATGAAACGAGGACATTTCTTGGTCCCGGGCCGATTGGACCTTTTTTCAACATCTCGTGAGATACGCAGATGATATAAGTACTTGGGATCTGAAAATTGAGTTTTCAGTTATCGACCTTATATGTTTAGAAATACCATGAAACGTGGACATTTCTTGGTCCCGGGCTGATTGGACCATTTTTTCACGACGCGAAAAATTCCGAGCTGATATAAGTACTTGGGATCTGAAAATTGAGTTTCGTGTTATCGACGCTATACGTTTTGAAATACCATGAAACGTGAACATTTCTTGGTCCCGGGCCGATTGGACCATTTTTCAACAACACGTGAAATACGCAGATGATATAAGTACTTGGGATCTGAAAATTGAGTTTTCAGATATCGACCTCATATGTTTAGAAATACCATGAAACGTGGACATTTCTTGGTCCCGGGCTGATTGGACCATTTTTTCACGACGCGAAAAATTCCGAGCTGATATAAGTACTTGGGACCTGAAAATTGTGTTTTCTGTTATCGACGCAATACGTTTAGAAATACCATGAAACGTGGACAATTCTTGGTCCCGGGGCAATTGGACCATTTTTCAACAACACGTGAGATATGCAGATGATATAAGTACTTGGGATCTGAAAATTGGGTTTCCTGTTATCGACGCTATACGTTTTGAAATAACATGAAACGTGGACATTTCATGGTCCCGGGCTGATTGGACCATTTTTTCACGACGCGAAAAAATCCGAGCTGATATAAGTACTTGGGATCTGAAAATTGTGTTTTCTGTTATCGACGCTATACGTTTATAAATACCATGAAACGTGGACATTTCTTGGTCCCGTGCTGATTGGGGTATTTTTTCACGACGCGAAAAATTCCGAGCTGATGTAAGTACTTGGGACCTGAAAATTGAGTTTTCAGATATCGACCTCATATGTTTAGAAATACCATGAAACGTGGACATTTCTTGGTCCCGGGCTGATTGGACCATTTTTTCACGACGCGAAAAATTCCGAGCTGATATAAGTACTTGGGACCTGAAAATTGTGTTTTCTGTTATCGACGCAATACGTTTAGAAATACCATGAAACGTGGACAATTCTTGGTCCCGGGCCGATTGGACCTTTTTTCAACAACTCGTGAGATACGCAGATGATATAAGTACTTGGGATCTGAAAATTGAGTTTTCAGTTATCGACCTCATACGTTTAGAAATACCATGAAACGTGGACATTTCTTGGTCCCGGGCCAATTGGACCATTTTTCAACAACACGTGAGATACGCAGATGATATAAGTACTTGGGATCTGAAAATTGAGTTTCCTGTTATCGACGCTATACGTTTTGAAATAACATGAAACGTAGACATTTCATGGTCCCGGGCTGATTGGACCATTTTTTCACGACGCGAAAAATTCCGAGCTGGTATAAGTACTTGGGATCTGAAAATTGAGTTTCGTGTTATCGACGCTATACGTTTTGAAATACCATGAAACGTGAACATTTCTTGGTCCCGGGCCGATTCGACCATTTTTCAACAAAACGTGAAATACGCAGATGATATAAGTACTTGGGGTGTGAAAATTGAGTTTCCTGTTATCGACGCTATACGTTTTGAAATACCATGAAACGTGGACATTTCTTGGTCCCGGGCCGATTGGACCTTTTTTCAACAACTCGTGAGATACGCAGATGATATAAGTACTTGGGGTCTGAGAATTGAGTTTTCAGTTATCGACCTTATATGTTTAGAAATACCATGAAACGTGGACATTTCTTGGTCCCGGGCTGATTGGACCATTTTTTCACCGCGCGAAAAATTCCGAGCTGATATAAGTACTTGGGACCTGAAAATTATGTTCTCTGTTATCGACGCTATACGTTTATAAATACCATGAAACGTGGACATTTCTTGGTCCCGGGCCGATTGGACCTTTTTTCAACAACTCGTGAGATACGCAGATGATATAAGTACTTGGGATCTGAAAATTGAGTTTTCAGTTATCGACCTTATATGTTTAGAAATACCATGAAACGTGGACATTTCTTGGTCCCGGGCTGATTGGACCATTTTTTCACGACGCGAAAAATTCCGAGCTGATATAAGTACTTGGGATCTGAAAATTGAGTTTCGTGTTATCGACGCTATACGTTTTGAAATACCATGAAACGTGAACATTTCTTGGTCCCGGTCCAATTGGACCATTTTTCAACAACACGTGAAATACGCAGATGATATAAGTACTTGGGATCTGAAAATTGAGTTTTCAGATATCGACCTCATATGTTTAGAAATACCATGAAACGTGGACATTTCTTGGTCCCGGGCTGATTGGACCATTTTTTCACGACGCGAAAAATTCCGAGCTGATATAAGTACTTGAGACCTGAAAATTGTGTTTTCTGTTATCGACGCAATACGTTTAGAAATACCATGAAACGTGGACATTTCTTGGTCCCGGGCCGATTGGACCATTTTTCAACAACACGTGAGATACGCAGATGATATAAGTACTTGGGATCTGAAAATTGAGTTTTCAGTTATCGACCTCATACGTTTAGAAATACCATGAAACGTGGACATTTCTTGGTCCCGGGCCGATTGGACCATTTTTCAACAACACGTGAAATACGCAGATGATATAAGTACTTGGGATCTGAAAATTGAGTTTTCTGTTATCGACGCTATACGTTTATAAATACCATGAAACGTGGACATTTCTTGGTCCCGGGCCGATTGGACCATTTTTCAACAACACGTGAAATACGCAGATGATATAAGTACTTGGGGTCTGAAAATTGAGTTTCCTGTTATCGACGCGATACGTTTTGAAATACCATGAAACGTGGACATTTCTTGGTCCCGGGCCAATTGGACCATTTTTCAACAACACGTGAGATACGCAGATGATATAAGTACTTGGGATCTGAAAATTGAGTTTCCTGTTATCGACGCTATACGTTTTGAAATAACATGAAACGTGGACATTTCTTGGTCCCGGGCCAATTGGACCATTTTTCAACAACACGTGAGATACGCATATGATATAACTACTTGGGATCAGAAAGATTGAGTTTCCTGTTATCGACGCTAAACGTTTTGAAATAACATGAAACGTGGACATTTCTTGGTCCCGGGCCAATTGGACCATTTTTCAACAACACGTGAGATACGCAGATGATATAAGTACTTGGGATCTGAAAATTGAGTTTCCTGTTATCGACGCTATACGTTAATAAATACCATGAAACGAGGACATTTCTTGGTCCCGGGCCGATTGGACCTTTTTTCAACATCTCGTGAGATACGCAGATGATATAAGTACTTGGGATCTGAAAATTGAGTTTTCAGTTATCGACCTTATATGTTTAGAAATACCATGAAACGTGGACATTTCTTGGTCCCGGGCTGATTGGACCATTTTTTCACGACGCGAAAAATTCCGAGCTGATATAAGTACTTGGGATCTGAAAATTGAGTTTCGTGTTATCGACGCTATACGTTTTGAAATACCATGAAACGTGAACATTTCTTGGTCCCGGGCCGATTGGACCATTTTTCAACAACACGTGAAATACGCAGATGATATAAGTACTTGGGATCTGAAAATTGAGTTTTCAGATATCGACCTCATATGTTTAGAAATACCATGAAACGTGGACATTTCTTGGTCCCGGGCTGATTGGACCATTTTTTCACGACGCGAAAAATTCCGAGCTGATATAAGTACTTGGGACCTGAAAATTGTGTTTTCTGTTATCGACGCAATACGTTTAGAAATACCATGAAACGTGGACAATTCTTGGTCCCGGGGCAATTGGACCATTTTTCAACAACACGTGAGATACGCAGATGATATAAGTACTTGGGATCTGAAAATTGGGTTTCCTGTTATCGACGCTATACGTTTTGAAATAACATGAAACGTGGACATTTCATGGTCCCGGGCTGATTGGACCATTTTTTCACGACGCGAAAAAATCCGAGCTGATATAAGTACTTGGGATCTGAAAATTGTGTTTTCTGTTATCGACGCTATACGTTTATAAATACCATGAAACGTGGACATTTCTTGGTCCCGTGCTGATTGGGGTATTTTTTCACGACGCGAAAAATTCCGAGCTGATGTAAGTACTTGGGACCTGAAAATTGAGTTTTCAGATATCGACCTCATATGTTTAGAAATACCATGAAACGTGGACATTTCTTGGTCCCGGGCTGATTGGACCATTTTTTCACGACGCGAAAAATTCCGAGCTGATATAAGTACTTGGGACCTGAAAATTGTGTTTTCTGTTATCGACGCAATACGTTTAGAAATACCATGAAACGTGGACAATTCTTGGTCCCGGGCCGATTGGACCTTTTTTCAACAACTCGTGAGATACGCAGATGATATAAGTACTTGGGATCTGAAAATTGAGTTTTCAGTTATCGACCTCATACGTTTAGAAATACCATGAAACGTGGACATTTCTTGGTCCCGGAATGATTGGACCATTTTTCAACAAAACGTGAGATACGCAGATGATATACGTACTTGGGATCTGAAAATTGAGTTTCGTGTTATCGACGCTATACGTTTTGAAATACCATGAAACGTGAACATTTCTTGGTCCCGGGCCGATTGGACCAGTTTTCAACAACACGTGAAATACGCAGATGATATAAGTACTTGGGATCTGAAAATTGAGTTTTCTGTTATCGACGCTATATGTTTATAAATACCATGAAACGTGGACATTTCTTGGTCCCGGGCCGATTGGACCATTTTTCAACAACACGTGAAATACGCAGATGATATAAGTACTTGGGGTCTGAATATTGAGTTTCCTGTTATCGACGCTATGCGTTTTGAAATACCATGAAACGTGGGCATTTCTTGGTCCCGGACTGATTGGACCATTTTTCAACAACACGTGAGATACGCAGATGATATAAGTACTTGGGATCTGAAAATTGAGTTTCCTGTTATCGACGCTATACGTTTTGAAATAACATGAAACGTGGACATTTCATGGTCCCGGGCTGATTGGACCATTTTTTCACGACGCGAAAAATTCCGAGCTGATATAAGTACTTGGGATCTGAAAATTGAGTTTCGTGTTATCGACGCTATACGTTTTGAAATACCATGAAACGTGAACATTTCTTGGTCCCGGGCCGATTCGACCATTTTTCAACAAAACGTGAAATACGCAGATGATATAAGTACTTGGGGTCTGAAAATTGAGTTTCCTGTTATCGACGCTATACGTTTTGAAATACCATGAAACGTGGACATTTCTTGGTCCCGGGCCGATTGGACCTTTTTTCAACAACTCGTGAGATACGCAGATGATATAAGTACTTGGGGTCTGAGAATTGAGTTTTCAGTTATCGACCTTATATGTTTAGAAATACCATGAAACGTGGACATTTCTTGGTCCCGGGCTGATTGGACCATTTTTTCACCGCGCGAAAAATTCCGAGCTGATATAAGTACTTGGGACCTGAAAATTATGTTTTCTGTTATCGACGCTATACGTTTATAAATACCATGAAACGTGGACATTTCTTGGTCCCGGGCCGATTGGACCTTTTTTCAACAACTCGTGAGATACGCAGATGATATAAGTACTTGGGATCTGAAAATTGAGTTTTCAGTTATCGACCTTATATGTTTAGAAATACCATGAAACGTGGACATTTCTTGGTCCCGGGCTGATTGGACCATTTTTTCACGACGCGAAAAATTCCGAGCTGATATAAGTACTTGGGATCTGAAAATTGAGTTTCGTGTTATCGACGCTATACGTTTTGAAATACCATGAAACGTGAACATTTCTTGGTCCCGGGCCAATTGGACCATTTTTCAACAACACGTGAAATACGCAGACGATATAAGTACTTGGGATCTGAAAATTGAGTTTTCAGATATCGACCTCATATGTTTAGAAATACCATGAAACGTGGACATTTCTTGGTCCCGGGCTGATTGGACCATTTTTTCACGACGCGAAAAATTCCGAGCTGATATAAGTACTTGAGACCTGAAAATTGTGTTTTCTGTTATCGACGCAATACGTTTAGAAATACCATGAAACGTGGACATTTCTTGGTCCCGGGCCGATTGGACCATTTTTCAACAACACGTGAGATACGCAGATGATATAAGTACTTGGGATCTGAAAATTGAGTTTTCAGTTATCGACCTCATACGTTTAGAAATACCATGAAACGTGGACATTTCTTGGTCCCGGGCCGATTGGACCATTTTTCAACAACACGTGAAATACGCAGATGATATAAGTACTTGGGATCTGAAAATTGAGTTTTCTGTTATCGACGCTATACGTTTTGAAATAACATGAAACGTGGACATTTCTTGGTCCCGGGCCAATTGGACCATTTTTCAACAACACGTGAGATACGCAGATGATATAAGTACTTGGGATCTGAAAATTGAGTTTCCTGTTATCGACGCTATACGTTTTGAAATAACATGAAACGTGGACATTTCTTGGTCCCGGGCCAATTGGACCATTTTTCAACAACACGTGAGATACGCAGATGATATAAGTACTTGGGATCTGAAAATTGAGTTTCCTGTTATCGACGCTATACGTTTTGAAATAACATAAAACGTGGACATTTCTTGGTCCCGGGCCGATTGGACCTTTTTACAACAACTCGTGAGATACGCAGATGATATAAGTACTTGGGATCTGAAAATTGAGTTTTCAGTTATCGACCTTATATGTTTAGAAATACCATGAAACGTGGACATTTCTTGGTCCCGGGCTGATTGGACCATTTTTTCACCGCGCGAAAAATTCCGAGCTGATATAAGTACTTGGGACCTGAAAATTGTGTTTTCTGTTATCGACGCTATACGTTAATAAATACCATGAAACGAGGACATTTCTTGGTCCCGGGCCGATTGGACCTTTTTTCAACATCTCGTGAGATACGCAGATGATATAAGTACTTGGGATCTGAAAATTGAGTTTCGTGTTATCGACGCTATACGTTTTGAAATACCATGAAACGTGAACATTTCTTGGTCCCGGGCCGATTGGACCATTTTTCAACAACACGTGAAATACGCAGATGATATAAGTACTTGGGATCTGAAAATTGAGTTTTCAGATATCGACCTCATATGTTTAGAAATACCATGAAACGTGGACATTTCTTGGTCCCGGGCTGATTGGACCATTTTTTCACGACGCGAAAAATTCCGAGCTGATATAAGTACTTGGGACCTGAAAATTGTGTTTTCTGTTATCGACGCAATACGTTTAGAAATACCATGAAACGTGGACAATTCTTGGTCCCGGGCCAATTGGACCATTTTTCAACAACACGTGAGATACGCAGATGATATAAGTACTTGGGATCTGAAAATTGGGTTTCCTGTTATCGACGCTATACGTTTTGAAATAACATGAAACGTGGACATTTCATGGTCCCGGGCTAATTGGACCATTTTTTCACGACGCGAAAAAATCCGAGCTGATATAAGTACTTGGGATCTGAAAATTGTGTTTTCTGTTATCGACGCTATACGTTTATAAATACCATGAAACGTGGAGATTTCTTGGTCCCGTGCTGATTGGGGAATTTTTTCACGACGCGAAAAATTCCGAGCTGATATAAGTACTTGGGACCTGAAAATTGTGTTTTCTGTTATCGACGCAATACGTTTAGAAATACCATGAAACGTGGACAATTCTTGGTCCCGGGCCAATTGGACCATTTTTCAACAACACGTGAGATACGCAGATGATATAAGTACTTGGGATCTGAAAATTGGGTTTCCTGTTATCGACGCTATACGTTTTGAAATAACATGAAACGTGGACATTTCATGGTCCCGGGCTGATTGGACCATTTTTTCACGACGCGAAAAAATCCGAGCTGATATAAGTACTTGGGATCTGAAAATTGTGTTTTCTGTTATCGACGCTATACATTTATAAATACCATGAAACGTGGAGATTTCTTGGTTCCGTGCTGATTGGGGAATTTTTTCACGACGCGAAAAATTCCGAGCTGAAGTAAGTACTTGGGACCTGAAAATTGTGTTTTCTGTTATCGACGCTCTACGTTTAGAAATACCATGAAACGTGGACATTTCTTGGTCCCGGGCCGATTGGACCTTTTTTCAACAACTCGTGAGATACGCAGATGATATAAGTACTTGGGATCTGAAAATTGAGTTTTCAGTTATCGACCTCATACGTTTAGAAATACCATGAAACGTGGACATTTCTTGGTCCCGGAATGATTGGACCATTTTTCAACAAAACGTGAGATACGCAGATGATATAAGTACTTGGGATCTGGAAATTGAGTTTCGTGTTATCGACGCTATACGTTTTGAAATACCATGAAACGTGAACATTTCTTGGTCCCGGGCCGATTGGACCAGTTTTCAACAACACGTGAAATACGCAGATGATATAAGTACTTGGGATCTGAAAATTGAGTTTTCTGTTATCGACGCTATATGTTTATAAATACCATGAAACGTGGACATTTCTTGGTCCCGGGCCGATTGGACCATTTTTCAACAACACGTGAAATACGCAGATGATATAAGTACTTGGGGTCTGAATATTGAGTTTCCTGTTATCGACGCTATGCGTTTTGAAATACCATGAAACGTGGGCATTTCTTGGTCCCGGACTGATTGGACCATTTTTCAACAACACGTGAGATACGCAGATGATATAAGTACTTGGGATCTGAAAATTGAGTTTCCTGTTATCGACGCTATACGTTTTGAAATAACATGAAACGTGGACATTTCATGGTCCCGGGCTGATTGGACCATTTTTTCACGACGCGAAAAATTCCGAGCTGATATAAGTACTTGGGATCTGAAAATTGAGTTTCGTGTTATCGACGCTATACGTTTTGAAATACCATGAAACGTGAACATTTCTTGGTCCCGGGCCGATTCGACCATTTTTCAACAAAACGTGAAATACGCAGATGATATAAGTACTTGGGGTCTGAAAATTGAGTTTCCTGTTATCGACGCTATACGTTTTGAAATACCATGAAACGTGGACATTTCTTGGTCCCGGGCCGATTGGACCTTTTTTCAACAACTCGTGAGATACGCAGATGATATAAGTACTTGGGGTCTGAGAATTGAGTTTTCAGTTATCGACCTTATATGTTTAGAAATACCATGAAACGTGGACATTTCTTGGTCCCGGGCTGATTGGACCATTTTTTCACCGCGCGAAAAATTCCGAGCTGATATAAGTACTTGGGACCTGAAAATTATGTTTTCTGTTATCGACGCTATACGTTTATAAATACCATGAAACGTGGACATTTCTTGGTCCCGGGCCGATTGGACCTTTTTTCAACAACTCGTGAGATACGCAGATGATATAAGTACTTGGGATCTGAAAATTGAGTTTTCAGTTATCGACCTTATATGTTTAGAAATACCATGAAACGTGGACATTTCTTGGTCCCGGGCTGATTGGACCATTTTTTCACGACGCGAAAAATTCCGAGCTGATATAAGTACTTGGGATCTGAAAATTGAGTTTCGTGTTATCGACGCTATACGTTTTGAAATACCATGAAACGTGAACATTTCTTGGTCCCGGGCCAATTGGACCATTTTTCAACAACACGTGAAATACGCAGATGATATAAGTACTTGGGATCTGAAAATTGAGTTTTCAGATATCGACCTCATATGTTTAGAAATACCATGAAACGTGGACATTTCTTGGTCCCGGGCTGATTGGACCATTTTTTCACGACGCGAAAAATTCCGAGCTGATATAAGTACTTGAGACCTGAAAATTGTGTTTTCTGTTATCGACGCAATACGTTTAGAAATACCATGAAACGTGGACATTTCTTGGTCCCGGGCCGATTGGACCATTTTTCAACAACACGTGAGATACGCAGATGATATAAGTACTTGGGATCTGAAAATTGGGTTTCCTGTTATCGACGCTATACGTTTTGAAATAACATGAAACGTGGACATTTCATGGTCCCGGGCTGATTGGACCATTTTTTCACGACGCGAAAAAATCCGAGCTGATATAAGTACTTGGGATCTGAAAATTGTGTTTTCTGTTATCGACGCTATACGTTTATAAATACCATGAAACGTGGACATTTCTTGGTCCCGTGCTGATTGGGGTATTTTTTCACGACGCGAAAAATTCCGAGCTGATGTAAGTACTTGGGACCTGAAAATTGAGTTTTCAGATATCGACCTCATATGTTTAGAAATACCATGAAACGTGGACATTTCTTGGTCCCGGGCTGATTGGACCATTTTTTCACGACGCGAAAAATTCCGAGCTGATATAAGTACTTGGGACCTGAAAATTGTGTTTTCTGTTATCGACGCAATACGTTTAGAAATACCATGAAACGTGGACAATTCTTGGTCCCGGGCCGATTGGACCTTTTTTCAACAACTCGTGAGATACGCAGATGATATAAGTACTTGGGATCTGAAAATTGAGTTTTCAGTTATCGACCTCATACGTTTAGAAATACCATGAAACGTGGACATTTCTTGGTCCCGGGCCAATTGGACCATTTTTCAACAACACGTGAGATACGCAGATGATATAAGTACTTGGGATCTGAAAATTGAGTTTCCTGTTATCGACGCTATACGTTTTGAAATAACATGAAACGTAGACATTTCATGGTCCCGGGCTGATTGGACCATTTTTTCACGACGCGAAAAATTCCGAGCTGGTATAAGTACTTGGGATCTGAAAATTGAGTTTCGTGTTATCGACGCTATACGTTTTGAAATACCATGAAACGTGAACATTTCTTGGTCCCGGGCCGATTCGACCATTTTTCAACAAAACGTGAAATACGCAGATGATATAAGTACTTGGGGTGTGAAAATTGAGTTTCCTGTTATCGACGCTATACGTTTTGAAATACCATGAAACGTGGACATTTCTTGGTCCCGGGCCGATTGGACCTTTTTTCAACAACTCGTGAGATACGCAGATGATATAAGTACTTGGGGTCTGAGAATTGAGTTTTCAGTTATCGACCTTATATGTTTAGAAATACCATGAAACGTGGACATTTCTTGGTCCCGGGCTGATTGGACCATTTTTTCACCGCGCGAAAAATTCCGAGCTGATATAAGTACTTGGGACCTGAAAATTATGTTCTCTGTTATCGACGCTATACGTTTATAAATACCATGAAACGTGGACATTTCTTGGTCCCGGGCCGATTGGACCTTTTTTCAACAACTCGTGAGATACGCAGATGATATAAGTACTTGGGATCTGAAAATTGAGTTTTCAGTTATCGACCTTATATGTTTAGAAATACCATGAAACGTGGACATTTCTTGGTCCCGGGCTGATTGGACCATTTTTTCACGACGCGAAAAATTCCGAGCTGATATAAGTACTTGGGATCTGAAAATTGAGTTTCGTGTTATCGACGCTATACGTTTTGAAATACCATGAAACGTGAACATTTCTTGGTCCCGGTCCAATTGGACCATTTTTCAACAACACGTGAAATACGCAGATGATATAAGTACTTGGGATCTGAAAATTGAGTTTTCAGATATCGACCTCATATGTTTAGAAATACCATGAAACGTGGACATTTCTTGGTCCCGGGCTGATTGGACCATTTTTTCACGACGCGAAAAATTCCGAGCTGATATAAGTACTTGAGACCTGAAAATTGTGTTTTCTGTTATCGACGCAATACGTTTAGAAATACCATGAAACGTGGACATTTCTTGGTCCCGGGCCGATTGGACCATTTTTCAACAACACGTGAGATACGCAGATGATATAAGTACTTGGGATCTGAAAATTGAGTTTTCAGTTATCGACCTCATACGTTTAGAAATACCATGAAACGTGGACATTTCTTGGTCCCGGGCCGATTGGACCATTTTTCAACAACACGTGAAATACGCAGATGATATAAGTACTTGGGATCTGAAAATTGAGTTTTCTGTTATCGACGCTATACGTTTATAAATACCATGAAACGTGGACATTTCTTGGTCCCGGGCCGATTGGACCATTTTTCAACAACACGTGAAATACGCAGATGATATAAGTACTTGGGGTCTGAAAATTGAGTTTCCTGTTATCGACGCGATACGTTTTGAAATACCATGAAACGTGGACATTTCTTGGTCCCGGGCCAATTGGACCATTTTTCAACAACACGTGAGATACGCAGATGATATAAGTACTTGGGATCTGAAAATTGAGTTTCCTGTTATCGACGCTATACGTTTTGAAATAACATGAAACGTGGACATTTCTTGGTCCCGGGCCAATTGGACCATTTTTCAACAACACGTGAGATACGCATATGATATAACTACTTGGGATCAGAAAGATTGAGTTTCCTGTTATCGACGCTAAACGTTTTGAAATAACATGAAACGTGGACATTTCTTGGTCCCGGGCCAATTGGACCATTTTTCAACAACACGTGAGATACGCAGATGATATAAGTACTTGGGATCTGAAAATTGAGTTTCCTGTTATCGACGCTATACGTTAATAAATACCATGAAACGAGGACATTTCTTGGTCCCGGGCCGATTGGACCTTTTTTCAACATCTCGTGAGATACGCAGATGATATAAGTACTTGGGATCTGAAAATTGAGTTTTCAGTTATCGACCTTATATGTTTAGAAATACCATGAAACGTGGACATTTCTTGGTCCCGGGCTGATTGGACCATTTTTTCACGACGCGAAAAATTCCGAGCTGATATAAGTACTTGGGATCTGAAAATTGAGTTTCGTGTTATCGACGCTATACGTTTTGAAATACCATGAAACGTGAACATTTCTTGGTCCCGGGCCGATTGGACCATTTTTCAACAACACGTGAAATACGCAGATGATATAAGTACTTGGGATCTGAAAATTGAGTTTTCAGATATCGACCTCATATGTTTAGAAATACCATGAAACGTGGACATTTCTTGGTCCCGGGCTGATTGGACCATTTTTTCACGACGCGAAAAATTCCGAGCTGATATAAGTACTTGGGACCTGAAAATTGTGTTTTCTGTTATCGACGCAATACGTTTAGAAATACCATGAAACGTGGACAATTCTTGGTCCCGGGGCAATTGGACCATTTTTCAACAACACGTGAGATACGCAGATGATATAAGTACTTGGGATCTGAAAATTGGGTTTCCTGTTATCGACGCTATACGTTTTGAAATAACATGAAACGTGGACATTTCATGGTCCCGGGCTGATTGGACCATTTTTTCACGACGCGAAAAAATCCGAGCTGATATAAGTACTTGGGATCTGAAAATTGTGTTTTCTGTTATCGACGCTATACGTTTATAAATACCATGAAACGTGGACATTTCTTGGTCCCGTGCTGATTGGGGTATTTTTTCACGACGCGAAAAATTCCGAGCTGATGTAAGTACTTGGGACCTGAAAATTGAGTTTTCAGATATCGACCTCATATGTTTAGAAATACCATGAAACGTGGACATTTCTTGGTCCCGGGCTGATTGGACCATTTTTTCACGACGCGAAAAATTCCGAGCTGATATAAGTACTTGGGACCTGAAAATTGTGTTTTCTGTTATCGACGCAATACGTTTAGAAATACCATGAAACGTGGACAATTCTTGGTCCCGGGCCGATTGGACCTTTTTTCAACAACTCGTGAGATACGCAGATGATATAAGTACTTGGGATCTGAAAATTGAGTTTTCAGTTATCGACCTCATACGTTTAGAAATACCATGAAACGTGGACATTTCTTGGTCCCGGAATGATTGGACCATTTTTCAACAAAACGTGAGATACGCAGATGATATACGTACTTGGGATCTGAAAATTGAGTTTCGTGTTATCGACGCTATACGTTTTGAAATACCATGAAACGTGAACATTTCTTGGTCCCGGGCCGATTGGACCAGTTTTCAACAACACGTGAAATACGCAGATGATATAAGTACTTGGGATCTGAAAATTGAGTTTTCTGTTATCGACGCTATATGTTTATAAATACCATGAAACGTGGACATTTCTTGGTCCCGGGCCGATTGGACCATTTTTCAACAACACGTGAAATACGCAGATGATATAAGTACTTGGGGTCTGAATATTGAGTTTCCTGTTATCGACGCTATGCGTTTTGAAATACCATGAAACGTGGGCATTTCTTGGTCCCGGACTGATTGGACCATTTTTCAACAACACGTGAGATACGCAGATGATATAAGTACTTGGGATCTGAAAATTGAGTTTCCTGTTATCGACGCTATACGTTTTGAAATAACATGAAACGTGGACATTTCATGGTCCCGGGCTGATTGGACCATTTTTTCACGACGCGAAAAATTCCGAGCTGATATAAGTACTTGGGATCTGAAAATTGAGTTTCGTGTTATCGACGCTATACGTTTTGAAATACCATGAAACGTGAACATTTCTTGGTCCCGGGCCGATTCGACCATTTTTCAACAAAACGTGAAATACGCAGATGATATAAGTACTTGGGGTCTGAAAATTGAGTTTCCTGTTATCGACGCTATACGTTTTGAAATACCATGAAACGTGGACATTTCTTGGTCCCGGGCCGATTGGACCTTTTTTCAACAACTCGTGAGATACGCAGATGATATAAGTACTTGGGGTCTGAGAATTGAGTTTTCAGTTATCGACCTTATATGTTTAGAAATACCATGAAACGTGGACATTTCTTGGTCCCGGGCTGATTGGACCATTTTTTCACCGCGCGAAAAATTCCGAGCTGATATAAGTACTTGGGACCTGAAAATTATGTTTTCTGTTATCGACGCTATACGTTTATAAATACCATGAAACGTGGACATTTCTTGGTCCCGGGCCGATTGGACCTTTTTTCAACAACTCGTGAGATACGCAGATGATATAAGTACTTGGGATCTGAAAATTGAGTTTTCAGTTATCGACCTTATATGTTTAGAAATACCATGAAACGTGGACATTTCTTGGTCCCGGGCTGATTGGACCATTTTTTCACGACGCGAAAAATTCCGAGCTGATATAAGTACTTGGGATCTGAAAATTGAGTTTCGTGTTATCGACGCTATACGTTTTGAAATACCATGAAACGTGAACATTTCTTGGTCCCGGGCCAATTGGACCATTTTTCAACAACACGTGAAATACGCAGACGATATAAGTACTTGGGATCTGAAAATTGAGTTTTCAGATATCGACCTCATATGTTTAGAAATACCATGAAACGTGGACATTTCTTGGTCCCGGGCTGATTGGACCATTTTTTCACGACGCGAAAAATTCCGAGCTGATATAAGTACTTGAGACCTGAAAATTGTGTTTTCTGTTATCGACGCAATACGTTTAGAAATACCATGAAACGTGGACATTTCTTGGTCCCGGGCCGATTGGACCATTTTTCAACAACACGTGAGATACGCAGATGATATAAGTACTTGGGATCTGAAAATTGAGTTTTCAGTTATCGACCTCATACGTTTAGAAATACCATGAAACGTGGACATTTCTTGGTCCCGGGCCGATTGGACCATTTTTCAACAACACGTGAAATACGCAGATGATATAAGTACTTGGGATCTGAAAATTGAGTTTTCTGTTATCGACGCTATACGTTTTGAAATAACATGAAACGTGGACATTTCTTGGTCCCGGGCCAATTGGACCATTTTTCAACAACACGTGAGATACGCAGATGATATAAGTACTTGGGATCTGAAAATTGAGTTTCCTGTTATCGACGCTATACGTTTTGAAATAACATGAAACGTGGACATTTCTTGGTCCCGGGCCAATTGGACCATTTTTCAACAACACGTGAGATACGCAGATGATATAAGTACTTGGGATCTGAAAATTGAGTTTCCTGTTATCGACGCTATACGTTTTGAAATAACATAAAACGTGGACATTTCTTGGTCCCGGGCCGATTGGACCTTTTTACAACAACTCGTGAGATACGCAGATGATATAAGTACTTGGGATCTGAAAATTGAGTTTTCAGTTATCGACCTTATATGTTTAGAAATACCATGAAACGTGGACATTTCTTGGTCCCGGGCTGATTGGACCATTTTTTCACCGCGCGAAAAATTCCGAGCTGATATAAGTACTTGGGACCTGAAAATTGTGTTTTCTGTTATCGACGCTATACGTTAATAAATACCATGAAACGAGGACATTTCTTGGTCCCGGGCCGATTGGACCTTTTTTCAACATCTCGTGAGATACGCAGATGATATAAGTACTTGGGATCTGAAAATTGAGTTTCGTGTTATCGACGCTATACGTTTTGAAATACCATGAAACGTGAACATTTCTTGGTCCCGGGCCGATTGGACCATTTTTCAACAACACGTGAAATACGCAGATGATATAAGTACTTGGGATCTGAAAATTGAGTTTTCAGATATCGACCTCATATGTTTAGAAATACCATGAAACGTGGACATTTCTTGGTCCCGGGCTGATTGGACCATTTTTTCACGACGCGAAAAATTCCGAGCTGATATAAGTACTTGGGACCTGAAAATTGTGTTTTCTGTTATCGACGCAATACGTTTAGAAATACCATGAAACGTGGACAATTCTTGGTCCCGGGCCAATTGGACCATTTTTCAACAACACGTGAGATACGCAGATGATATAAGTACTTGGGATCTGAAAATTGGGTTTCCTGTTATCGACGCTATACGTTTTGAAATAACATGAAACGTGGACATTTCATGGTCCCGGGCTAATTGGACCATTTTTTCACGACGCGAAAAAATCCGAGCTGATATAAGTACTTGGGATCTGAAAATTGTGTTTTCTGTTATCGACGCTATACGTTTATAAATACCATGAAACGTGGAGATTTCTTGGTCCCGTGCTGATTGGGGAATTTTTTCACGACGCGAAAAATTCCGAGCTGATATAAGTACTTGGGACCTGAAAATTGTGTTTTCTGTTATCGACGCAATACGTTTAGAAATACCATGAAACGTGGACAATTCTTGGTCCCGGGCCAATTGGACCATTTTTCAACAACACGTGAGATACGCAGATGATATAAGTACTTGGGATCTGAAAATTGGGTTTCCTGTTATCGACGCTATACGTTTTGAAATAACATGAAACGTGGACATTTCATGGTCCCGGGCTGATTGGACCATTTTTTCACGACGCGAAAAAATCCGAGCTGATATAAGTACTTGGGATCTGAAAATTGTGTTTTCTGTTATCGACGCTATACATTTATAAATACCATGAAACGTGGAGATTTCTTGGTTCCGTGCTGATTGGGGAATTTTTTCACGACGCGAAAAATTCCGAGCTGAAGTAAGTACTTGGGACCTGAAAATTGTGTTTTCTGTTATCGACGCTCTACGTTTAGAAATACCATGAAACGTGGACATTTCTTGGTCCCGGGCCGATTGGACCTTTTTTCAACAACTCGTGAGATACGCAGATGATATAAGTACTTGGGATCTGAAAATTGAGTTTTCAGTTATCGACCTCATACGTTTAGAAATACCATGAAACGTGGACATTTCTTGGTCCCGGAATGATTGGACCATTTTTCAACAAAACGTGAGATACGCAGATGATATAAGTACTTGGGATCTGGAAATTGAGTTTCGTGTTATCGACGCTATACGTTTTGAAATACCATGAAACGTGAACATTTCTTGGTCCCGGGCCGATTGGACCAGTTTTCAACAACACGTGAAATACGCAGATGATATAAGTACTTGGGATCTGAAAATTGAGTTTTCTGTTATCGACGCTATATGTTTATAAATACCATGAAACGTGGACATTTCTTGGTCCCGGGCCGATTGGACCATTTTTCAACAACACGTGAAATACGCAGATGATATAAGTACTTGGGGTCTGAATATTGAGTTTCCTGTTATCGACGCTATGCGTTTTGAAATACCATGAAACGTGGGCATTTCTTGGTCCCGGACTGATTGGACCATTTTTCAACAACACGTGAGATACGCAGATGATATAAGTACTTGGGATCTGAAAATTGAGTTTCCTGTTATCGACGCTATACGTTTTGAAATAACATGAAACGTGGACATTTCATGGTCCCGGGCTGATTGGACCATTTTTTCACGACGCGAAAAATTCCGAGCTGATATAAGTACTTGGGATCTGAAAATTGAGTTTCGTGTTATCGACGCTATACGTTTTGAAATACCATGAAACGTGAACATTTCTTGGTCCCGGGCCGATTCGACCATTTTTCAACAAAACGTGAAATACGCAGATGATATAAGTACTTGGGGTCTGAAAATTGAGTTTCCTGTTATCGACGCTATACGTTTTGAAATACCATGAAACGTGGACATTTCTTGGTCCCGGGCCGATTGGACCTTTTTTCAACAACTCGTGAGATACGCAGATGATATAAGTACTTGGGGTCTGAGAATTGAGTTTTCAGTTATCGACCTTATATGTTTAGAAATACCATGAAACGTGGACATTTCTTGGTCCCGGGCTGATTGGACCATTTTTTCACCGCGCGAAAAATTCCGAGCTGATATAAGTACTTGGGACCTGAAAATTATGTTTTCTGTTATCGACGCTATACGTTTATAAATACCATGAAACGTGGACATTTCTTGGTCCCGGGCCGATTGGACCTTTTTTCAACAACTCGTGAGATACGCAGATGATATAAGTACTTGGGATCTGAAAATTGAGTTTTCAGTTATCGACCTTATATGTTTAGAAATACCATGAAACGTGGACATTTCTTGGTCCCGGGCTGATTGGACCATTTTTTCACGACGCGAAAAATTCCGAGCTGATATAAGTACTTGGGATCTGAAAATTGAGTTTCGTGTTATCGACGCTATACGTTTTGAAATACCATGAAACGTGAACATTTCTTGGTCCCGGGCCAATTGGACCATTTTTCAACAACACGTGAAATACGCAGATGATATAAGTACTTGGGATCTGAAAATTGAGTTTTCAGATATCGACCTCATATGTTTAGAAATACCATGAAACGTGGACATTTCTTGGTCCCGGGCTGATTGGACCATTTTTTCACGACGCGAAAAATTCCGAGCTGATATAAGTACTTGAGACCTGAAAATTGTGTTTTCTGTTATCGACGCAATACGTTTAGAAATACCATGAAACGTGGACATTTCTTGGTCCCGGGCCGATTGGACCATTTTTCAACAACACGTGAGATACGCAGATGATATAAGTACTTGGGATCTGAAAATTGGGTTTCCTGTTATCGACGCTATACGTTTTGAAATAACATGAAACGTGGACATTTCATGGTCCCGGGCTGATTGGACCATTTTTTCACGACGCGAAAAAATCCGAGCTGATATAATTACTTGGGATCTGAAAATTGTCTTTTCTGTTATCGACGCTATACGTTTATAAATACCATGAAACGTGGAGATTTCTTGGTCCCGTGCTGATTGGGGTATTTTTTCACGACGCGAAAAATTCCGAGCTGATGTAAGTACTTGGGACCTGAAAATTGAGTTTTCAGATATCGACCTCATATGTTTAGAAATACCATGAAACGTGGACATTTCTTGGTCCCGGGCTGATTGGACCATTTTTTCACGACGCGAAAAATTCCGAGCTGATATAAGTACTTGGGACCTGAAAATTGTGTTTTCTGTTATCGACGCAATACGTTTAGAAATACCATGAAACGTGGACAATTCTTGGTCCCGGGCCGATTGGACCTTTTTTCAACAACTCGTGAGATACGCGGATGATATAAGTACTTGGGATCTGAAAATTGAGTTTTCAGTTATCGACCTCATACGTTTAGAAATACCATGAAACGTGGACATTTCTTGGTCCCGGAATGATTGGACCATTTTTCAACAAAACGTGAGATACGCAGATGATATAAGTACTTGGGATCTGAAAATTGAGTTTCGTGTTATCGACGCTATACGTTTTGAAATACCATGAAACGTGAACATTTCTTGGTCCCGGGCCGATTGGACCAGTTTTCAACAACACGTGAAATACGCAGATGATATAAGTACTTGGGATCTGAAAATTGAGTTTTCTGTTATCGACGCTATATGTTTATAAATACCATGAAACGTGGACATTTCTTGGTCCCGGGCCGATTGGACCATTTTTCAACAACACGTGAAATACGCAGATGATATAAGTACTTGGGGTCTGAATATTGAGTTTCCTGTTATCGACGCTATGCGTTTTGAAATACCATGAAACGTGGGCATTTCTTGGTCCCGGACTGATTGGACCATTTTTCAACAACACGTGAGATACGCAGATGATATAAGTACTTGGGATCTGAAAATTGAGTTTCCTGTTATCGACGCTATACGTTTTGAAATAACATGAAACGTGGACATTTCATGGTCCCGGGCTGATTGGACCATTTTTTCACGACGCGAAAAATTCCGAGCTGATATAAGTACTTGGGATCTGAAAATTGAGTTTCGTGTTATCGACGCTATACGTTTTGAAATACCATGAAACGTGAACATTTCTTGGTCCCGGGCCGATTCGACCATTTTTCAACAAAACGTGAAATACGCAGATGATATAAGTACTTGGGGTCTGAAAATTGAGTTTCCTGTTATCGACGCTATACGTTTTGAAATACCATGAAACGTGAACATTTCTTGGTCCCGGGCCAATTGGACCATTTTTCAACAACACGTGAAATACGCAGATGATATAAGTACTTGGGATCTGAAAATTGAGTTTTCAGATATCGACCTCATATGTTTAGAAATACCATGAAACGTGGACATTTCTTGGTCCCGGGCTGATTGGACCATTTTTTCACGACGCGAAAAATTCCGAGCTGATATAAGTACTTGAGACCTGAAAATTGTGTTTTCTGTTATCGACGCAATACGTTTAGAAATACCATGAAACGTGGACATTTCTTGGTCCCGGGCCGATTGGACCATTTTTCAACAACACGTGAGATACGCAGATGATATAAGTACTTGGGATCTGAAAATTGGGTTTCCTGTTATCGACGCTATACGTTTTGAAATAACATGAAACGTGGACATTTCATGGTCCCGGGCTGATTGGACCATTTTTTCACGACGCGAAAAAATCCGAGCTGATATAATTACTTGGGATCTGAAAATTGTCTTTTCTGTTATCGACGCTATACGTTTATAAATACCATGAAACGTGGAGATTTCTTGGTCCCGTGCTGATTGGGGTATTTTTTCACGACGCGAAAAATTCCGAGCTGATGTAAGTACTTGGGACCTGAAAATTGAGTTTTCAGATATCGACCTCATATGTTTAGAAATACCATGAAACGTGGACATTTCTTGGTCCCGGGCTGATTGGACCATTTTTTCACGACGCGAAAAATTCCGAGCTGATATAAGTACTTGGGACCTGAAAATTGTGTTTTCTGTTATCGACGCAATACGTTTAGAAATACCATGAAACGTGGACAATTCTTGGTCCCGGGCCGATTGGACCTTTTTTCAACAACTCGTGAGATACGCGGATGATATAAGTACTTGGGATCTGAAAATTGAGTTTTCAGTTATCGACCTCATACGTTTAGAAATACCATGAAACGTGGACATTTCTTGGTCCCGGAATGATTGGACCATTTTTCAACAAAACGTGAGATACGCAGATGATATAAGTACTTGAGATCTGAAAATTGAGTTTCGTGTTATCGACGCTATACGTTTTGAAATACCATGAAACGTGAACATTTCTTGGTCCCGGGCCGATTGGACCAGTTTTCAACAACACGTGAAATACGCAGATGATATAAGTACTTGGGATCTGAAAATTGAGTTTTCTGTTATCGACGCTATATGTTTATAAATACCATGAAACGTGGACATTTCTTGGTCCCGGGCCGATTGGACCATTTTTCAACAACACGTGAAATACGCAGATGATATAAGTACTTGGGGTCTGAATATTGAGTTTCCTGTTATCGACGCTATGCGTTTTGAAATACCATGAAACGTGGGCATTTCTTGGTCCCGGACTGATTGGACCATTTTTCAACAACACGTGAGATACGCAGATGATATAAGTACTTGGGATCTGAAAATTGAGTTTCCTGTTATCGACGCTATACGTTTTGAAATAACATGAAACGTGGACATTTCATGGTCCCGGGCTGATTGGACCATTTTTTCACGACGCGAAAAATTCCGAGCTGATATAAGTACTTGGGATCTGAAAATTGAGTTTCGTGTTATCGACGCTATACGTTTTGAAATACCATGAAACGTGAACATTTCTTGGTCCCGGGCCGATTCGACCATTTTTCAACAAAACGTGAAATACGCAGATGATATAAGTACTTGGGGTCTGAAAATTGAGTTTCCTGTTATCGACGCTATACGTTTTGAAATACCATGAAACGTGGACATTTCTTGGTCCCGGGCCGATTGGACCTTTTTTCAACAACTCGTGAGATACGCAGATGATATAAGTACTTGGGGTCTGAGAATTGAGTTTTCAGTTATCGACCTTATATGTTTAGAAATACCATGAAACGTGGACATTTCTTGGTCCCGGGCTGATTGGACCATTTTTTCACCGCGCGAAAAATTCCGAGCTGATATAAGTACTTGGGACCTGAAAATTATGTTTTCTGTTATCGACGCTATACGTTTATAAATACCATGAAACGTGGACATTTCTTGGTCCCGGGCCGATTGGACCTTTTTTCAACAACTCGTGAGATACGCAGATGATATAAGTACTTGGGATCTGAAAATTGAGTTTTCAGTTATCGACCTTATATGTTTAGAAATACCATGAAACGTGGACATTTCTTGGTCCCGGGCTGATTGGACCATTTTTTCACGACGCGAAAAATTCCGAGCTGATATAAGTACTTGGGATCTGAAAATTGAGTTTCGTGTTATCGACGCTATACGTTTTGAAATACCATGAAACGTGAACATTTCTTGGTCCCGGGCCAATTGGACCATTTTTCAACAACACGTGAAATACGCAGATGATATAAGTACTTGGGATCTGAAAATTGAGTTTTCAGATATCGACCTCATATGTTTAGAAATACCATGAAACGTGGACATTTCTTGGTCCCGGGCTGATTGAACCATTTTTTCACGACGCGAAAAATTCCGAGCTGATATAAGTACTTGAGACCTGAAAATTGTGTTTTCTGTTATCGACGCAATACGTTTAGAAATACCATGAAACGTGGACATTTCTTGGTCCCGGGCCGATTGGACCATTTTTCAACAACACGTGAGATACGCAGATGATATAAGTACTTGGGATCTGAAAATTGAGTTTTCAGTTATCGACCTCATACGTTTAGAAATACCATGAAACGTGGACATTTCTTGGTCCCGGGCCGATTGGACCATTTTTCAACAACACGTGAAATACGCAGATGATATAAGTACTTGGGATCTGAAAATTGAGTTTCGTGTTATCGACGCTATACGTTTTGAAATACCATGAAACGTGAACATTTCTTGGTCCCGGGCCGATTGGACCATTTTTCAACAACACGTGAAATACGCATATGATATAAGTACTTGGGATCTGAAAATTGAGTTTTCAGATATCGACCTCATATGTTTAGAAATACCATGAAACGTGGACATTTCTTGGTCCCGGGCTGATTGGACCATTTTTTCACGACGCGAAAAATTCCGAGCTGATATAAGTACTTGGGACCTGAAAATTGTGTTTTCTGTTATCGACGCAATACGTTTAGAAATACCATGAAACGTGGACAATTCTTGGTCCCGGGCGAATTGGACCATTTTTCAACAACACGTGAGATACGCAGATGATATAAGTACTTGGGATCTGAAAATTGAGTTTTCAGTTATCGACCTCATACGTTTAGAAATACCATGAAACGTGGACATTTCTTGGTCCCGGGCCGATTGGACCATTTTTCAACAACACGTGAAATACGCAGATGATATAAGTACTTGGGATCTGAAAATTGAGTTTTCTGTTATCGACGCTATACGTTTATAAATACCATGAAACGTGGACATTTCTTGGTCCCGGGCCGATTGGACCATTTTTCAACAACACGTGAAATACGCAGATGATATAAGTACTTGGGGTCTGAAAATTGAGTTTCCTGTTATCGACGCTATACGTTTTGAAATACCATGAAACGTGGACATTTCTTGGTCCCGGGCCAATTGGACCATTTTTCAACAACACGTGAGATACGCAGATGATATAAGTACTTGGGATCTGAAAATTGAGTTTCCTGTTATCGACGCTATACGTTTTGAAATAACATGAAACGTGGACATTTCTTGGTCCCGGGCCAATTGGACCATTTTTCAACAACACGTGAGATACGCAGATGATATAACTACTTGGGATCTGAAAATTGAGTTTCCTGTTATCGACGCTATGCGTTTTGAAATACCATGAAACGTGGGCATTTCTTGGTCCCGGACTGATTGGACCATTTTTCAACAACACGTGAGATACGCAGATGATATAAGTACTTGGGATCTGAAAATTGAGTTTCCTGTTATCGACGCTATACGTTTTGAAATAACATGAAACGTGGACATTTCATGGTCCCGGGCTGATTGGACCATTTTTTCACGACGCGAAAAATTCCGAGCTGATATAAGTACTTGGGATCTGAAAATTGAGTTTCGTGTTATCGACGCTATACGTTTTGAAATACCATGAAACGTGAACATTTCTTGGTCCCGGGCCGATTCGACCATTTTTCAACAAAACGTGAAATACGCAGATGATATAAGTACTTGGGGTCTGAAAATTGAGTTTCCTGTTATCGACGCTATACGTTTTGAAATACCATGAAACGTGGACATTTCTTGGTCCCGGGCCGATTGGACCTTTTTTCAACAACTCGTGAGATACGCAGATGATATAAGTACTTGGGGTCTGAGAATTGAGTTTTCAGTTATCGACCTTATATGTTTAGAAATACCATGAAACGTGGACATTTCTTGGTCCCGGGCTGATTGGACCATTTTTTCACCGCGCGAAAAATTCCGAGCTGATATAAGTACTTGGGACCTGAAAATTATGTTTTCTGTTATCGACGCTATACGTTTATAAATACCATGAAACGTGGACATTTCTTGGTCCCGGGCCGATTGGACCTTTTTTCAACAACTCGTGAGATACGCAGATGATATAAGTACTTGGGATCTGAAAATTGAGTTTTCAGTTATCGACCTTATATGTTTAGAAATACCATGAAACGTGGACATTTCTTGGTCCCGGGCTGATTGGACCATTTTTTCACGACGCGAAAAATTCCGAGCTGATATAAGTACTTGGGATCTGAAAATTGAGTTTCGTGTTATCGACGCTATACGTTTTGAAATACCATGAAACGTGAACATTTCTTGGTCCCGGGCCAATTGGACCATTTTTCAACAACACGTGAAATACGCAGATGATATAAGTACTTGGGATCTGAAAATTGAGTTTTCAGATATCGACCTCATATGTTTAGAAATACCATGAAACGTGGACATTTCTTGGTCCCGGGCTGATTGGACCATTTTTTCACGACGCGAAAAATTCCGAGCTGATATAAGTACTTGAGACCTGAAAATTGTGTTTTCTGTTATCGACGCAATACGTTTAGAAATACCATGAAACGTGGACATTTCTTGGTCCCGGGCCGATTGGACCATTTTTCAACAACACGTGAAATACGCAGACGATATAAGTACTTGGGATCTGAAAATTGAGTTTTCAGATATCGACCTCATATGTTTAGAAATACCATGAAACGTGGACATTTCTTGGTCCCGGGCTGATTGGACCATTTTTTCACGACGCGAAAAATTCCGAGCTGATATAAGTACTTGAGACCTGAAAATTGTGTTTTCTGTTATCGACGCAATACGTTTAGAAATACCATGAAACGTGGACATTTCTTGGTCCCGGGCCGATTGGACCATTTTTCAACAACACTTGAGATACGCAGATGATATAAGTACTTGGGATCTGAAAATTGAGTTTTCAGTTATCGACCTCATACGTTTAGAAATACCATGAAACGTGGACATTTCTTGGTCCCGGGCCGATTGGACCATTTTTCAACAACACGTGAAATACGCAGATGATATAAGTACTTGGGATCTGAAAATTGAGTTTTCTGTTATCGACGCTATACGTTTTGAAATAACATGAAACGTGGACATTTCTTGGTCCCGGGCCAATTGGACCATTTTTCAACAACACGTGAGATACGCAGATGATATAAGTACTTGGGATCTGAAAATTGAGTTTCCTGTTATCGACGCTATACGTTTTGAAATAACATGAAACGTGGACATTTCTTGGTCCCGGGCCAATTGGACCATTTTTCAACAACACGTGAGATACGCAGATGATATAAGTACTTGGGATCTGAAAATTGAGTTTCCTGTTATCGACGCTATACGTTTTGAAATAACATAAAACGTGGACATTTCTTGGTCCCGGGCCGATTGGACCTTTTTACAACAACTCGTGAGATACGCAGATGATATAAGTACTTGGGATCTGAAAATTGAGTTTTCAGTTATCGACCTTATATGTTTAGAAATACCATGAAACGTGGACATTTCTTGGTCCCGGGCTGATTGGACCATTTTTTCACCGCGCGAAAAATTCCGAGCTGATATAAGTACTTGGGACCTGAAAATTGTGTTTTCTGTTATCGACGCTATACGTTAATAAATACCATGAAACGAGGACATTTCTTGGTCCCGGGCCGATTGGACCTTTTTTCAACATCTCGTGAGATACGCAGATGATATAAGTACTTGGGATCTGAAAATTGAGTTTCGTGTTATCGACGCTATACGTTTTGAAATACCATGAAACGTGAACATTTCTTGGTCCCGGGCCGATTGGACCATTTTTCAACAACACGTGAAATACGCAGATGATATAAGTACTTGGGATCTGAAAATTGAGTTTTCAGATATCGACCTCGTATGTTTAGAAATACCATGAAACGTGGACATTTCTTGGTCCCGGGCTGATTGGACCATTTTTTCACGACGCGAAAAATTCCGAGCTGATATAAGTACTTGGGACCTGAAAATTGTGTTTTCTGTTATCGACGCAATACGTTTAGAAATACCATGAAACGTGGACAATTCTTGGTCCCGGGCCAATTGGACCATTTTTCAACAACACGTGAGATACGCAGATGATATAAGTACTTGGGATCTGAAAATTGGGTTTCCTGTTATCGACGCTATACGTTTTGAAATAACATGAAACGTGGACATTTCATGGTCCCGGGCTGATTGGACCATTTTTTCACGACGCGAAAAAATCCGAGCTGATATAAGTACTTGGGATCTGAAAATTGTGTTTTCTGTTATCGACGCTATACGTTTATAAATACCATGAAACGTGGAGATTTCTTGGTCCCGTGCTGATTGGGGAATTTTTTCACGACGCGAAAAATTCCGAGCTGATATAAGTACTTGGGACCTGAAAATTGTGTTTTCTGTTATCGACGCAATACGTTTAGAAATACCATGAAACGTGGACAATTCTTGGTCCCGGGCCAATTGGACCATTTTTCAACAACACGTGAGATACGCAGATGATATAAGTACTTGGGATCTGAAAATTGGGTTTCCTGTTATCGACGCTATACGTTTTGAAATAACATGAAACGTGGACATTTCTTGGTCCCGGGCCAATTGGACCATTTTTCAACAACACGTGAGATACGCAGATGATATAAGTACTTGGGATCTGAAAATTGAGTTTCCTGTTATCGACGCTATACGTTTTGAAATAACATAAAACGTGGACATTTCTTGGTCCGGGCCGATTGGACCTTTTTACAACAACTCGTGAGATACGCAGATGATATAAGTACTTGGGATCTGAAAATTGAGTTTTCAGTTATCGACCTTATATGTTTAGAAATACCATGAAACGTGGACATTTCTTGGTCCCGGGCTGATTGGACCATTTTTTCACCGCGCGAAAAATTCCGAGCTGATATAAGTACTTGGGACCTGAAAATTGTGTTTTCTGTTATCGACGCAATACGTTTAGAAATACCATGAAACGTGGACATTTCTTGGTCCCGGGCCGATTGGACCATTTTTCAACAACACGTGAAATACGCAGACGATATAAGTACTTGGGATCTGAAAATTGAGTTTTCAGATATCGACCTCATATGTTTAGAAATACCATGAAACGTGGACATTTCTTGGTCCCGGGCTGATTGGACCATTTTTTCACGACGCGAAAAATTCCGAGCTGATATAAGTACTTGAGACCTGAAAATTGTGTTTTCTGTTATCGACGCAATACGTTTAGAAATACCATGAAACGTGGACATTTCTTGGTCCCGGGCCGATTGGACCATTTTTCAACAACACGTGAGATACGCAGATGATATAAGTACTTGGGATCTGAAAATTGAGTTTTCAGTTATCGACCTCATACGTTTTGAAATACCATGAAACGTGAACATTTCTTGGTCCCGGGCCAATTGGACCATTTTTCAACAACACGTGAAATACGCAGATGATATAAGTACTTGGGATCTGAAAATTGAGTTTTCAGATATCGACCTCATATGTTTAGAAATACCATGAAACGTGGACATTTCTTGGTCCCGGGCTGATTGGACCATTTTTTCACGACGCGAAAAATTCCGAGCTGATATAAGTACTTGGGACCTGAAAATTGTGTTTTCTGTTATCGACGCAATACGTTTAGAAATACCATGAAACGTGGACAATTCTTGGTCCCGGGCCAATTGGACCATTTTTCAACAACACGTGAGATACGCAGATGATATAAGTACTTGGGATCTGAAAATTGGGTTTCCGGTTATCGACGCTATACGTTTTGAAATAACATGAAACGTGGACATTTCATGGTCCCGGGCTGATTGGACCATTTTTTCACGACGCGAAAAAATCCGAGCTGATATAAGTACTTGGGATCTGAAAATTGTGTTTTCTGTTATCGACGCTATACGTTTATAAATACCATGAAACGTGGAGATTTCTTGGTCCCGTGCTGATTGGGGAATTTTTTCACGACGCGAAAAATTCCGAGCTGATGTAAGTACTTGGGACCTGAAAATTGAGTTTTCAGATATCGACCTTATATGTTTAGAAATACCATGAAACGTGGACATTTCTTGGTCCCGGGCTGATTGGACCATTTTTTCACCGCGCGAAAAATTCCGAGCTGATATAAGTACTTGGGACCTGAAAATTATGTTTTCTGTTATCGACGCTATACGTTTATAAATACCATGAAACGTGGACATTTCTTGGTCCCGGGCCGATTGGACCTTTTTTCAACAACTCGTGAGATACGCAGATGATATAAGTACTTGGGATCTGAAAATTGAGTTTTCAGTTATCGACCTTATATGTTTAGAAATACCATGAAACGTGGACATTTCTTGGTCCCGGGCTGATTGGACCATTTTTTCACGACGCGAAAAATTCCGAGCTGATATAAGTACTTGGGATCTGAAAATTGAGTTTCGTGTTATCGACGCTATACGTTTTGAAATACCATGAAACGTGAACATTTCTTGGTCCCGGGCCAATTGGACCATTTTTCAACAACACGTGAAATACGCAGATGATATAAGTACTTGGGATCTGAAAATTGAGTTTCGTGTTATCGACGCTATACGTTTTGAAATACCATGAAACGTGAACATTTCTTGGTCCCGGGCCGATTGGACCATTTTTCAACAACACGTGAAATACGCAGATGATATAAGTACTTGGGGTCTGAAAATTGAGTTTCCTGTTATCGACGCTATACGTTTTGAAATACCATGAAACGTGGACATTTCTTGGTCCCGGGCCAATTGGACCATTTTTCAACAACACGTGAGATACGCAGATGATATAAGTACTTGGGATCTGAAAATTGAGTTTCCTGTTATCGACGCTATACGTTTTGAAATAACATGAAACGTGGACATTTCTTGGTCCCGGGCCAATTGGACCATTTTTCAACAACACGTGAGATACGCAGATGATATAAGTACTTGGGATCTGAAAATTGAGTTTCGTGTTATCGACGCTATACGTTTTGAAATACCATGAAACGTGAACATTTCTTGGTCCCGGGCCGATTCGACCATTTTTCAACAAAACGTGAAATACGCAGATGATATAAGTACTTGGGGTCTGAAAATTGAGTTTCCTGTTATCGACGCTATACGTTTTGAAATACCATGAAACGTGGACATTTCTTGGTCCCGGGCCGATTGGACCTTTTTTCAACAACTCGTGAGATACGCAGATGATATAAGTACTTGGGGTCTGAGAATTGAGTTTTCAGTTATCGACCTTATATGTTTAGAAATACCATGAAACGTGGACATTTCTTGGTCCCGGGCTGATTGGACCATTTTTTCACCGCGCGAAAAATTCCGAGCTGATATAAGTACTTGGGACCTGAAAATTATGTTTTCTGTTATCGACGCTATACGTTTATAAATACCATGAAACGTGGACATTTCTTGGTCCCGGGCCGATTGGACCTTTTTTCAACAACTCGTGAGATACGCAGATGATATAAGTACTTGGGATCTGAAAATTGAGTTTTCAGTTATCGACCTTATATGTTTAGAAATACCATGAAACGTGGACATTTCTTGGTCCCGGGCTGATTGGACCATTTTTTCACGACGCGAAAAATTCCGAGCTGATATAAGTACTTGGGATCTGAAAATTGAGTTTCGTGTTATCGACGCTATACGTTTTGAAATACCATGAAACGTGAACATTTCTTGGTCCCGGGCCAATTGGACCATTTTTCAACAACACGTGAAATACGCAGATGATATAAGTACTTGGGATCTGAAAATTGAGTTTTCAGATATCGACCTCATATGTTTAGAAATACCATGAAACGTGGACATTTCTTGGTCCCGGGCTGATTGAACCATTTTTTCACGACGCGAAAAATTCCGAGCTGATATAAGTACTTGAGACCTGAAAATTGTGTTTTCTGTTATCGACGCAATACGTTTAGAAATACCATGAAACGTGGACATTTCTTGGTCCCGGGCCGATTGGACCATTTTTCAACAACACGTGAGATACGCAGATGATATAAGTACTTGGGATCTGAAAATTGAGTTTTCAGTTATCGACCTCATACGTTTAGAAATACCATGAAACGTGGACATTTCTTGGTCCCGGGCCGATTGGACCATTTTTCAACAACACGTGAAATACGCAGATGATATAAGTACTTGGGATCTGAAAATTGAGTTTCGTGTTATCGACGCTATACGTTTTGAAATACCATGAAACGTGAACATTTCTTGGTCCCGGGCCGATTGGACCATTTTTCAACAACACGTGAAATACGCAGATGATATAAGTACTTGGGATCTGAAAATTGAGTTTTCAGATATCGACCTCATATGTTTAGAAATACCATGAAACGTGGACATTTCTTGGTCCCGGGCTGATTGGACCATTTTTTCACGACGCGAAAAATTCCGAGCTGATATAAGTACTTGAGACCTGAAAATTGTGTTTTCTGTTATCGACGCAATACGTTTAGAAATACCATGAAACGTGGACATTTCTTGGTCCCGGGCCGATTGGACCATTTTTCAACAACACGTGAAATACGCAGACGATATAAGTACTTGGGATCTGAAAATTGAGTTTTCAGATATCGACCTCATATGTTTAGAAATACCATGAAACGTGGACATTTCTTGGTCCCGGGCTGATTGGACCATTTTTTCACGACGCGAAAAATTCCGAGCTGATATAAGTACTTGAGACCTGAAAATTGTGTTTTCTGTTATCGACGCAATACGTTTAGAAATACCATGAAACGTGGACATTTCTTGGTCCCGGGCCGATTGGACCATTTTTCAACAACACGTGAGATACGCAGATGATATAAGTACTTGGGATCTGAAAATTGAGTTTTCAGTTATCGACCTCATACGTTTAGAAATACCATGAAACGTGGACATTTCTTGGTCCCGGGCCGATTGGACCATTTTTCAACAACACGTGAAATACGCAGATGATATAAGTACTTGGGATCTGAAAATTGAGTTTTCTGTTATCGACGCTATACGTTTTGAAATAACATGAAACGTGGACATTTCTTGGTCCCGGGCCAATTGGACCATTTTTCAACAACACGTGAGATACGCAGATGATATAAGTACTTGGGATCTGAAAATTGAGTTTCCTGTTATCGACGCTATACGTTTTGAAATAACATGAAACGTGGACATTTCTTGGTCCCGGGCCAATTGGACCATTTTTCAACAACACGTGAGATACGCAGATGATATAAGTACTTGGGATCTGAAAATTGAGTTTCCTGTTATCGACGCTATACGTTTTGAAATAACATAAAACGTGGACATTTCTTGGTCCCGGGCCGATTGGACCTTTTTACAACAACTCGTGAGATACGCAGATGATATAAGTACTTGGGATCTGAAAATTGAGTTTTCAGTTATCGACCTTATATGTTTAGAAATACCATGAAACGTGGACATTTCTTGGTCCCGGGCTGATTGGACCATTTTTTCACCGCGCGAAAAATTCCGAGCTGATATAAGTACTTGGGACCTGAAAATTGTGTTTTCTGTTATCGACGCTATACGTTAATAAATACCATGAAACGAGGACATTTCTTGGTCCCGGGCCGATTGGACCTTTTTTCAACATCTCGTGAGATACGCAGATGATATAAGTACTTGGGATCTGAAAATTGAGTTTCGTGTTATCGACGCTATACGTTTTGAAATACCATGAAACGTGAACATTTCTTGGTCCCGGGCCGATTGGACCATTTTTCAACAACACGTGAAATACGCAGATGATATAAGTACTTGGGATCTGAAAATTGAGTTTTCAGATATCGACCTCATATGTTTAGAAATACCATGAAACGTGGACATTTCTTGGTCCCGGGCTGATTGGACCATTTTTTCACGACGCGAAAAATTCCGAGCTGATATAAGTACTTGGGACCTGAAAATTGTGTTTTCTGTTATCGACGCAATACGTTTAGAAATACCATGAAACGTGGACAATTCTTGGTCCCGGGCCAATTGGACCATTTTTCAACAACACGTGAGATACGCAGATGATATAAGTACTTGGGATCTGAAAATTGGGTTTCCTGTTATCGACGCTATACGTTTTGAAATAACATGAAACGTGGACATTTCATGGTCCCGGGCTGATTGGACCATTTTTTCACGACGCGAAAAAATCCGAGCTGATATAAGTACTTGGGATCTGAAAATTGTGTTTTCTGTTATCGACGCTATACGTTTATAAATACCATGAAACGTGGAGATTTCTTGGTCCCGTGCTGATTGGGGAATTTTTTCACGACGCGAAAAATTCCGAGCTGATATAAGTACTTGGGACCTGAAAATTGTGTTTTCTGTTATCGACGCAATACGTTTAGAAATACCATGAAACGTGGACAATTCTTGGTCCCGGGCCAATTGGACCATTTTTCAACAACACGTGAGATACGCAGATGATATAAGTACTTGGGATCTGAAAATTGGGTTTCCTGTTATCGACGCTATACGTTTTGAAATAACATGAAACGTGGACATTTCTTGGTCCCGGGCCAATTGGACCATTTTTCAACAACACGTGAGATACGCAGATGATATAAGTACTTGGGATCTGAAAATTGAGTTTCCTGTTATCGACGCTATACGTTTTGAAATAACATAAAACGTGGACATTTCTTGGTCCCGGGCCGATTGGACCTTTTTACAACAACTCGTGAGATACGCAGATGATATAAGTACTTGGGATCTGAAAATTGAGTTTTCAGTTATCGACCTTATATGTTTAGAAATACCATGAAACGTGGACATTTCTTGGTCCCGGGCTGATTGGACCATTTTTTCACCGCGCGAAAAATTCCGAGCTGATATAAGTACTTGGGACCTGAAAATTGTGTTTTCTGTTATCGACGCAATACGTTTAGAAATACCATGAAACGTGGACATTTCTTGGTCCCGGGCCGATTGGACCATTTTTCAACAACACGTGAAATACGCAGACGATATAAGTACTTGGGATCTGAAAATTGAGTTTTCAGATATCGACCTCATATGTTTAGAAATACCATGAAACGTGGACATTTCTTGGTCCCGGGCTGATTGGACCATTTTTTCACGACGCGAAAAATTCCGAGCTGATATAAGTACTTGAGACCTGAAAATTGTGTTTTCTGTTATCGACGCAATACGTTTAGAAATACCATGAAACGTGGACATTTCTTGGTCCCGGGCCGATTGGACCATTTTTCAACAACACGTGAGATACGCAGATGATATAAGTACTTGGGATCTGAAAATTGAGTTTTCAGTTATCGACCTCATACGTTTAGAAATACCATGAAACGTGGACATTTCTTGGTCCCGGGCCGATTGGACCATTTTTCAACAACACGTGAAATACGCAGATGATATAAGTACTTGGGATCTGAAAATTGAGTTTTCTGTTATCGACGCTATACGTTTTGAAATAACATGAAACGTGGACATTTCTTGGTCCCGGGCCAATTGGACCATTTTTCAACAACACGTGAGATACGCAGATGATATAAGTACTTGGGATCTGAAAATTGAGTTTCCTGTTATCGACGCTATACGTTTTGAAATAACATGAAACGTGGACATTTCTTGGTCCCGGGCCAATTGGACCATTTTTCAACAACACGTGAGATACGCAGATGATATAAGTACTTGGGATCTGAAAATTGAGTTTCCTGTTATCGACGCTATACGTTAATAAATACCATGAAACGAGGACATTTCTTGGTCCCGGGCCGATTGGACCTTTTTTCAACATCTCGTGAGATACGCAGATGATATAAGTACTTGGGATCTGAAAATTGAGTTTTCAGTTATCGACCTTATATGTTTAGAAATACCATGAAACGTGGAGATTTCTTGGTCCCGGGCTGATTGGACCATTTTTTCACGACGCGAAAAATTCCGAGCTGATATAAGTACTTGGGATCTGAAAATTGAGTTTCGTGTTATCGACGCTATACGTTTTGAAATACCATGAAACGTGAACATTTCTTGGTCCCGGGCCGATTGGACCATTTTTCAACAACACGTGAAATACGCAGATGATATAAGTACTTGGGATCTGAAAATTGAGTTTTCAGATATCGACCTCATATGTTTAGAAATACCATGAAACGTGGACATTTCTTGGTCCCGGGCTGATTGGACCATTTTTTCACGACGCGAAAAATTCCGAGCTGATATAAGTACTTGGGACCTGAAAATTGTGTTTTCTGTTATCGACGCAATACGTTTAGAAATACCATGAAACGTGGACAATTCTTGGTCCCGGGGCAATTGGACCATTTTTCAACAACACGTGAGATACGCAGATGATATAAGTACTTGGGATCTGAAAATTGGGTTTCCTGTTATCGACGCTATACGTTTTGAAATAACATGAAACGTGGACATTTCATGGTCCCGGGCTGATTGGACCATTTTTTCACGACGCGAAAAAATCCGAGCTGATATAAGTACTTGGGATCTGAAAATTGTGTTTTCTGTTATCGACGCTATACGTTTATAAATACCATGAAACGTGGACATTTCTTGGTCCCGTGCTGATTGGGGTATTTTTTCACGACGCGAAAAATTCCGAGCTGATGTAAGTACTTGGGACCTGAAAATTGAGTTTTCAGATATCGACCTCATATGTTTAGAAATACCATGAAACGTGGACATTTCTTGGTCCCGGGCTGATTGGACCATTTTTTCACGACGCGAAAAATTCCGAGCTGATATAAGTACTTGGGACCTGAAAATTGTGTTTTCTGTTATCGACGCAATACGTTTAGAAATACCATGAAACGTGGACAATTCTTGGTCCCGGGCCGATTGGACCTTTTTTCAACAACTCGTGAGATACGCAGATGATATAAGTACTTGGGATCTGAAAATTGAGTTTTCAGTTATCGACCTCATACGTTTAGAAATACCATGAAACGTGGACACTTCTTGGTCCCGGAATGATTGGACCATTTTTCAACAAAACGTGAGATACGCAGATGATATACGTACTTGGGATCTGAAAATTGAGTTTCGTGTTATCGACGCTATACGTTTTGAAATACCATGAAACGTGAACATTTCTTGGTCCCGGGCCGATTGGACCAGTTTTCAACAACACGTGAAATACGCAGATGATATAAGTACTTGGGATCTGAAAATTGAGTTTTCTGTTATCGACGCTATATGTTTATAAATACCATGAAACGTGGACATTTCTTGGTCCCGGGCCGATTGGACCATTTTTCAACAACACGTGAAATACGCAGATGATATAAGTACTTGGGGTCTGAATATTGAGTTTCCTGTTATCGACGCTATGCGTTTTGAAATACCATGAAACGTGGGCATTTCTTGGTCCCGGACTGATTGGACCATTTTTCAACAACACGTGAGATACGCAGATGATATAAGTACTTGGGATCTGAAAATTGAGTTTCCTGTTATCGACGCTATACGTTTTGAAATAACATGAAACGTGGACATTTCATGGTCCCGGGCTGATTGGACCATTTTTTCACGACGCGAAAAATTCCGAGCTGATATAAGTACTTGGGATCTGAAAATTGAGTTTCGTGTTATCGACGCTATACGTTTTGAAATACCATGAAACGTGAACATTTCTTGGTCCCGGGCCGATTCGACCATTTTTCAACAAAACGTGAAATACGCAGATGATATAAGTACTTGGGGTCTGAAAATTGAGTTTCCTGTTATCGACGCTATACGTTTTGAAATACCATGAAACGTGGACATTTCTTGGTCCCGGGCCGATTGGACCTTTTTTCAACAACTCGTGAGATACGCAGATGATATAAGTACTTGGGGTCTGAGAATTGAGTTTTCAGTTATCGACCTTATATGTTTAGAAATACCATGAAACGTGGACATTTCTTGGTCCCGGGCTGATTGGACCTTTTTTCAACAACTCGTGAGATACGCAGATGATATAAGTACTTGGGATCTGAAAATTGAGTTTTCAGTTATCGACCTTATATGTTTAGAAATACCATGAAACGTGGACATTTCTTGGTCCCGGGCTGATTGGACCATTTTTTCACGACGCGAAAAATTCCGAGCTGATATAAGTACTTGGGATCTGAAAATTGAGTTTCGTGTTATCGACGCTATACGTTTTGAAATACCATGAAACGTGGACATTTCTTGGTCCCGGGCCGATTGGACCTTTTTTCAACAACTCGTGAGATACGCAGATGATATAAGTACTTGGGGTCTGAGAATTGAGTTTTCAGTTATCGACCTTATATGTTTAGAAATACCATGAAACGTGGACATTTCTTGGTCCCGGGCTGATTGGACCTTTTTTCAACAACTCGTGAGATACGCAGATGATATAAGTACTTGGGATCTGAAAATTGAGTTTTCAGTTATCGACCTTATATGTTTAGAAATACCATGAAACGTGGACATTTCTTGGTCCCGGGCTGATTGGACCATTTTTTCACGACGCGAAAAATTCCGAGCTGATATAAGTACTTGGGATCTGAAAATTGAGTTTCGTGTTATCGACGCTATACGTTTTGAAATACCATGAAACGTGAACATTTCTTGGTCCCGGGCCAATTGGACCATTTTTCAACAACACGTGAAATACGCAGATGATATAAGTACTTGGGATCTGAAAATTGAGTTTTCAGATATCGACCTCATATGTTTAGAAATACCATGAAACGTGGACATTTCTTGGTCCCGGGCTGATTGGACCATTTTTTCACGACGCGAAAAATTCCGAGCTGATATAAGTACTTGAGACCTGAAAATTGTGTTTTCTGTTATCGACGCAATACGTTTAGAAATACCATGAAACGTGGACATTTCTTGGTCCCGGGCCGATTGGACCATTTTTCAACAACACGTGAAATACGCAGACGATATAAGTACTTGGGATCTGAAAATTGAGTTTTCAGATATCGACCTCATATGTTTAGAAATACCATGAAACGTGGACATTTCTTGGTCCCGGGCTGATTGGACCATTTTTTCACGACGCGAAAAATTCCGAGCTGATATAAGTACTTGAGACCTGAAAATTGTGTTTTCTGTTATCGACGCAATACGTTTAGAAATACCATGAAACGTGGACATTTCTTGGTCCCGGGCCGATTGGACCATTTTTCAACAACACGTGAGATACGCAGATGATATAAGTACTTGGGATCTGAAAATTGAGTTTTCAGTTATCGACCTCATACGTTTAGAAATACCATGAAACGTGGACATTTCTTGGTCCCGGGCCGATTGGACCATTTTTCAACAACACGTGAAATACGCAGATGATATAAGTACTTGGGATCTGAAAATTGAGTTTTCTGTTATCGACGCTATACGTTTTGAAATAACATGAAACGTGGACATTTCTTGGTCCCGGGCCAATTGGACCATTTTTCAACAACACGTGAGATACGCAGATGATATAAGTACTTGGGATCTGAAAATTGAGTTTCCTGTTATCGACGCTATACGTTTTGAAATAACATGAAACGTGGACATTTCTTGGTCCCGGGCCAATTGGACCATTTTTCAACAACACGTGAGATACGCAGATGATATAAGTACTTGGGATCTGAAAATTGAGTTTCCTGTTATCGACGCTATACGTTTTGAAATAACATAAAACGTGGACATTTCTTGGTCCCGGGCCGATTGGACCTTTTTACAACAACTCGTGAGATACGCAGATGATATAAGTACTTGGGATCTGAAAATTGAGTTTTCAGTTATCGACCTTATATGTTTAGAAATACCATGAAACGTGGACATTTCTTGGTCCCGGGCTGATTGGACCATTTTTTCACCGCGCGAAAAATTCCGAGCTGATATAAGTACTTGGGACCTGAAAATTGTGTTTTCTGTTATCGACGCTATACGTTAATAAATACCATGAAACGAGGACATTTCTTGGTCCCGGGCCGATTGGACCTTTTTTCAACATCTCGTGAGATACGCAGATGATATAAGTACTTGGGATCTGAAAATTGAGTTTCGTGTTATCGACGCTATACGTTTTGAAATACCATGAAACGTGAACATTTCTTGGTCCCGGGCCGATTGGACCATTTTTCAACAACACGTGAAATACGCAGATGATATAAGTACTTGGGATCTGAAAATTGAGTTTTCAGATATCGACCTCATATGTTTAGAAATACCATGAAACGTGGACATTTCTTGGTCCCGGGCTGATTGGACCATTTTTTCACGACGCGAAAAATTCAGAGCTGATATAAGTACTTGGGACCTGAAAATTGTGTTTTCTGTTATCGACGCAATACGTTTAGAAATACCATGAAACGTGGACAATTCTTGGTCCCGGGCCAATTGGACCATTTTTCAACAACACGTGAGATACGCAGATGATATAAGTACTTGGGATCTGAAAATTGGGTTTCCTGTTATCGACGCTATACGTTTTGAAATAACATGAAACGTGGACATTTCATGGTCCCGGGCTGATTGGACCATTTTTTCACGACGCGAAAAAATCCGAGCTGATATAAGTACTTGGGATCTGAAAATTGTGTTTTCTGTTATCGACGCTATACGTTTATAAATACCATGAAACGTGGAGATTTCTTGGTCCCGTGCTGATTGGGGAATTTTTTCACGACGCGAAAAATTCCGAGCTGATATAAGTACTTGGGACCTGAAAATTGTGTTTTCTGTTATCGACGCAATACGTTTAGAAATACCATGAAACGTGGACAATTCTTGGTCCCGGGCCAATTGGACCATTTTTCAACAACACGTGAGATACGCAGATGATATAAGTACTTGGGATCTGAAAATTGGGTTTCCTGTTATCGACGCTATACGTTTTGAAATAACATGAAACGTGGACATTTCATGGTCCCGGGCTGATTGGACCATTTTTTCACGACGCGAAAAAATCCGAGCTGATATAAGTACTTGGGATCTGAAAATTGTGTTTTCTGTTATCGACGCTATACATTTATAAATACCATGAAACGTGGAGATTTCTTGGTTCCGTGCTGATTGGGGAATTTTTTCACGACGCGAAAAATTCCGAGCTGAAGTAAGTACTTGGGACCTGAAAATTGTGTTTTCTGTTATCGACGCTCTACGTTTAGAAATACCATGAAACGTGGACATTTCTTGGTCCCGGGCCGATTGGACCTTTTTTCAACAACTCGTGAGATACGCAGATGATATAAGTACTTGGGATCTGAAAATTGAGTTTTCAGTTATCGACCTCATACGTTTAGAAATACCATGAAACGTGGACATTTCTTGGTCCCGGAATGATTGGACCATTTTTCAACAAAACGTGAGATACGCAGATGATATAAGTACTTGGGATCTGGAAATTGAGTTTCGTGTTATCGACGCTATACGTTTTGAAATACCATGAAACGTGAACATTTCTTGGTCCCGGGCCGATTGGACCAGTTTTCAACAACACGTGAAATACGCAGATGATATAAGTACTTGGGATCTGAAAATTGAGTTTTCTGTTATCGACGCTATATGTTTATAAATACCATGAAACGTGGACATTTCTTGGTCCCGGGCCGATTGGACCATTTTTCAACAACACGTGAAATACGCAGATGATATAAGTACTTGGGGTCTGAATATTGAGTTTCCTGTTATCGACGCTATGCGTTTTGAAATACCATGAAACGTGGGCATTTCTTGGTCCCGGACTGATTGGACCATTTTTCAACAACACGTGAGATACGCAGATGATATAAGTACTTGGGATCTGAAAATTGAGTTTCCTGTTATCGACGCTATACGTTTTGAAATAACATGAAACGTGGACATTTCATGGTCCCGGGCTGATTGGACCATTTTTTCACGACGCGAAAAATTCCGAGCTGATATAAGTACTTGGGATCTGAAAATTGAGTTTCGTGTTATCGACGCTATACGTTTTGAAATACCATGAAACGTGAACATTTCTTGGTCCCGGGCCGATTCGACCATTTTTCAACAAAACGTGAAATACGCAGATGATATAAGTACTTGGGGTCTGAAAATTGAGTTTCCTGTTATCGACGCTATACGTTTTGAAATACCATGAAACGTGGACATTTCTTGGTCCCGGGCCGATTGGACCTTTTTACAACAACTCGTGAGATACGCAGATGATATAAGTACTTGGGATCTGAAAATTGAGTTTTCAGTTATCGACCTTATATGTTTAGAAATACCATGAAACGTGGACATTTCTTGGTCCCGGGCTGATTGGACCATTTTTTCACCGCGCGAAAAATTCCGAGCTGATATAAGTACTTGGGACCTGAAAATTGTGTTTTCTGTTATCGACGCTATACGTTAATAAATACCATGAAACGAGGACATTTCTTGGTCCCGGGCCGATTGGACCTTTTTTCAACATCTCGTGAGATACGCAGATGATATAAGTACTTGGGATCTGAAAATTGAGTTTCGTGTTATCGACGCTATACGTTTTGAAATACCATGAAACGTGAACATTTCTTGGTCCCGGGCCGATTGGACCATTTTTCAACAACACGTGAAATACGCAGATGATATAAGTACTTGGGATCTGAAAATTGAGTTTTCAGATATCGACCTCATATGTTTAGAAATACCATGAAACGTGGACATTTCTTGGTCCCGGGCTGATTGGACCATTTTTTCACGACGCGAAAAATTCCGAGCTGATATAAGTACTTGGGACCTGAAAATTGTGTTTTCTGTTATCGACGCAATACGTTTAGAAATACCATGAAACGTGGACAATTCTTGGTCCCGGGGCAATTGGACCATTTTTCAACAACACGTGAGATACGCAGATGATATAAGTACTTGGGATCTGAAAATTGGGTTTCCTGTTATCGACGCTATACGTTTTGAAATAACATGAAACGTGGACATTTCATGGTCCCGGGCTGATTGGACCATTTTTTCACGACGCGAAAAAATCCGAGCTGATATAAGTACTTGGGATCTGAAAATTGTGTTTTCTGTTATCGACGCTATACGTTTATAAATACCATGAAACGTGGACATTTCTTGGTCCCGTGCTGATTGGGGTATTTTTTCACGACGCGAAAAATTCCGAGCTGATGTAAGTACTTGGGACCTGAAAATTGAGTTTTCAGATATCGACCTCATATGTTTAGAAATACCATGAAACGTGGACATTTCTTGGTCCCGGGCTGATTGGACCATTTTTTCACGACGCGAAAAATTCCGAGCTGATATAAGTACTTGGGACCTGAAAATTGTGTTTTCTGTTATCGACGCAATAAGTTTAGAAATACCATGAAACGTGGACAATTCTTGGTCCCGGGCCGATTGGACCTTTTTTCAACAACTCGTGAGATACGCAGATGATATAAGTACTTGGGATCTGAAAATTGAGTTTTCAGTTATCGACCTCATACGTTTAGAAATACCATGAAACGTGGACATTTCTTGGTCCCGGAATGATTGGACCATTTTTCAACAAAACGTGAGATACGCAGATGATATACGTACTTGGGATCTGAAAATTGAGTTTCGTGTTATCGACGCTATACGTTTTGAAATACCATGAAACGTGAACATTTCTTGGTCCCGGGCCGATTGGACCAGTTTTCAACAACACGTGAAATACGCAGATGATATAAGTACTTGGGATCTGAAAATTGAGTTTTCTGTTATCGACGCTATATGTTTATAAATACCATGAAACGTGGACATTTCTTGGTCCCGGGCCGATTGGACCATTTTTCAACAACACGTGAAATACGCAGATGATATAAGTACTTGGGGTCTGAATATTGAGTTTCCTGTTATCGACGCTATGCGTTTTGAAATACCATGAAACGTGGGCATTTCTTGGTCCCGGACTGATTGGACCATTTTTCAACAACACGTGAGATACGCAGATGATATAAGTACTTGGGATCTGAAAATTGAGTTTCCTGTTATCGACGCTATACGTTTTGAAATAACATGAAACGTGGACATTTCATGGTCCCGGGCTGATTGGACCATTTTTTCACGACGCGAAAAATTCCGAGCTGATATAAGTACTTGGGATCTGAAAATTGAGTTTCGTGTTATCGACGCTATACGTTTTGAAATACCATGAAACGTGAACATTTCTTGGTCCCGGGCCGATTCGACCATTTTTCAACAAAACGTGAAATACGCAGATGATATAAGTACTTGGGGTCTGAAAATTGAGTTTCCTGTTATCGACGCTATACGTTTTGAAATACCATGAAACGTGGACATTTCTTGGTCCCGGGCCGATTGGACCTTTTTTCAACAACTCGTGAGATACGCAGATGATATAAGTACTTGGGGTCTGAGAATTGAGTTTTCAGTTATCGACCTTATATGTTTAGAAATACCATGAAACGTGGACATTTCTTGGTCCCGGGCTGATTGGACCATTTTTTCACCGCGCGAAAAATTCCGAGCTGATATAAGTACTTGGGACCTGAAAATTATGTTTTCTGTTATCGACGCTATACGTTTATAAATACCATGAAACGTGGACATTTCTTGGTCCCGGGCCGATTGGACCTTTTTTCAACAACTCGTGAGATACGCAGATGATATAAGTACTTGGGATCTGAAAATTGAGTTTTCAGTTATCGACCTTATATGTTTAGAAATACCATGAAACGTGGACATTTCTTGGTCCCGGGCTGATTGGACCATTTTTTCACGACGCGAAAAATTCCGAGCTGATATAAGTACTTGGGATCTGAAAATTGAGTTTCGTGTTATCGACGCTATACGTTTTGAAATACCATGAAACGTGAACATTTCTTGGTCCCGGGCCAATTGGACCATTTTTCAACAACACGTGAAATACGCAGATGATATAAGTACTTGGGATCTGAAAATTGAGTTTTCAGATATCGACCTCATATGTTTAGAAATACCATGAAACGTGGACATTTCTTGGTCCCGGGCTGATTGGACCATTTTTTCACGACGCGAAAAATTCCGAGCTGATATAAGTACTTGAGACCTGAAAATTGTGTTTTCTGTTATCGACGCAATACGTTTAGAAATACCATGAAACGTGGACATTTCTTGGTCCCGGGCCGATTGGACCATTTTTCAACAACACGTGAAATACGCAGACGATATAAGTACTTGGGATCTGAAAATTGAGTTTTCAGATATCGACCTCATATGTTTAGAAATACCATGAAACGTGGACATTTCTTGGTCCCGGGCTGATTGGACCATTTTTTCACGACGCGAAAAATTCCGAGCTGATATAAGTACTTGAGACCTGAAAATTGTGTTTTCTGTTATCGACGCAATACGTTTAGAAATACCATGAAACGTGGACATTTCTTGGTCCCGGGCCGATTGGACCATTTTTCAACAACACGTGAGATACGCAGATGATATAAGTACTTGGGATCTGAAAATTGAGTTTTCAGTTATCGACCTCATACGTTTAGAAATACCATGAAACGTGGACATTTCTTGGTCCCGGGCCGATTGGACCATTTTTCAACAACACGTGAAATACGCAGATGATATAAGTACTTGGGATCTGAAAATTGAGTTTTCTGTTATCGACGCTATACGTTTTGAAATAACATGAAACGTGGACATTTCTTGGTCCCGGGCCAATTGGACCATTTTTCAACAACACGTGAGATACGCAGATGATATAAGTACTTGGGATCTGAAAATTGAGTTTCCTGTTATCGACGCTATACGTTTTGAAATAACATGAAACGTGGACATTTCTTGGTCCCGGGCCAATTGGACCATTTTTCAACAACACGTGAGATACGCAGATGATATAAGTACTTGGGATCTGAAAATTGAGTTTCCTGTTATCGACGCTATACGTTTTGAAATAACATAAAACGTGGACATTTCTTGGTCCCGGGCCGATTGGACCTTTTTACAACAACTCGTGAGATACGCAGATGATATAAGTACTTGGGATCTGAAAATTGAGTTTTCAGTTATCGACCTTATATGTTTAGAAATACCATGAAACGTGGACATTTCTTGGTCCCGGGCTGATTGGACCATTTTTTCACCGCGCGAAAAATTCCGAGCTGATATAAGTACTTGGGACCTGAAAATTGTGTTTTCTGTTATCGACGCTATACGTTAATAAATACCATGAAACGAGGACATTTCTTGGTCCCGGGCCGATTGGACCTTTTTTCAACATCTCGTGAGATACGCAGATGATATAAGTACTTGGGATCTGAAAATTGAGTTTCGTGTTATCGACGCTATACGTTTTGAAATACCATGAAACGTGAACATTTCTTGGTCCCGGGCCGATTGGACCATTTTTCAACAACACGTGAAATACGCAGATGATATAAGTACTTGGGATCTGAAAATTGAGTTTTCAGATATCGACCTCATATGTTTAGAAATACCATGAAACGTGGACATTTCTTGGTCCCGGGCTGATTGGACCATTTTTTCACGACGCGAAAAATTCCGAGCTGATATAAGTACTTGGGACCTGAAAATTGTGTTTTCTGTTATCGACGCAATACGTTTAGAAATACCATGAAACGTGGACAATTCTTGGTCCCGGGCCAATTGGACCATTTTTCAACAACACGTGAGATACGCAGATGATATAAGTACTTGGGATCTGAAAATTGGGTTTCCTGTTATCGACGCTATACGTTTTGAAATAACATGAAACGTGGACATTTCATGGTCCCGGGCTGATTGGACCATTTTTTCACGACGCGAAAAAATCCGAGCTGATATAAGTACTTGGGATCTGAAAATTGTGTTTTCTGTTATCGACGCTATACGTTTATAAATACCATGAAACGTGGAGATTTCTTGGTCCCGTGCTGATTGGGGAATTTTTTCACGACGCGAAAAATTCCGAGCTGATATAAGTACTTGGGACCTGAAAATTGTGTTTTCTGTTATCGACGCAATACGTTTAGAAATACCATGAAACGTGGACAATTCTTGGTCCCGGGCCAATTGGACCATTTTTCAACAACACGTGAGATACGCAGATGATATAAGTACTTGGGATCTGAAAATTGGGTTTCCTGTTATCGACGCTATACGTTTTGAAATAACATGAAACGTGGACATTTCATGGTCCCGGGCTGATTGGACCATTTTTTCACGACGCGAAAAAATCCGAGCTGATATAAGTACTTGGGATCTGAAAATTGTGTTTTCTGTTATCGACGCTATACATTTATAAATACCATGAAACGTGGAGATTTCTTGGTTCCGTGCTGATTGGGGAATTTTTTCACGACGCGAAAAATTCCGAGCTGAAGTAAGTACTTGGGACCTGAAAATTGTGTTTTCTGTTATCGACGCTCTACGTTTAGAAATACCATGAAACGTGGACATTTCTTGGTCCCGGGCCGATTGGACCTTTTTTCAACAACTCGTGAGATACGCAGATGATATAAGTACTTGGGATCTGAAAATTGAGTTTTCAGTTATCGACCTCATACGTTTAGAAATACCATGAAACGTGGACATTTCTTGGTCCCGGAATGATTGGACCATTTTTCAACAAAACGTGAGATACGCAGATGATATAAGTACTTGGGATCTGGAAATTGAGTTTCGTGTTATCGACGCTATACGTTTTGAAATACCATGAAACGTGAACATTTCTTGGTCCCGGGCCGATTGGACCAGTTTTCAACAACACGTGAAATACGCAGATGATATAAGTACTTGGGATCTGAAAATTGAGTTTTCTGTTATCGACGCTATATGTTTATAAATACCATGAAACGTGGACATTTCTTGGTCCCGGGCCGATTGGACCATTTTTCAACAACACGTGAAATACGCAGATGATATAAGTACTTGGGGTCTGAATATTGAGTTTCCTGTTATCGACGCTATGCGTTTTGAAATACCATGAAACGTGGGCATTTCTTGGTCCCGGACTGATTGGACCATTTTTCAACAACACGTGAGATACGCAGATGATATAAGTACTTGGGATCTGAAAATTGAGTTTCCTGTTATCGACGCTATACGTTTTGAAATAACATGAAACGTGGACATTTCATGGTCCCGGGCTGATTGGACCATTTTTTCACGACGCGAAAAATTCCGAGCTGATATAAGTACTTGGGATCTGAAAATTGAGTTTCGTGTTATCGACGCTATACGTTTTGAAATACCATGAAACGTGAACATTTCTTGGTCCCGGGCCGATTCGACCATTTTTCAACAAAACGTGAAATACGCAGATGATATAAGTACTTGGGGTCTGAAAATTGAGTTTCCTGTTATCGACGCTATACGTTTTGAAATACCATGAAACGTGGACATTTCTTGGTCCCGGGCCGATTGGACCTTTTTTCAACAACTCGTGAGATACGCAGATGATATAAGTACTTGGGGTCTGAGAATTGAGTTTTCAGTTATCGACCTTATATGTTTAGAAATACCATGAAACGTGGACATTTCTTGGTCTCGGGCTGATTGGACCATTTTTTCACCGCGCGAAAAATTCCGAGCTGATATAAGTACTTGGGACCTGAAAATTATGTTTTCTGTTATCGACGCTATACGTTTATAAATACCATGAAACGTGGACATTTCTTGGTCCCGGGCCGATTGGACCTTTTTTCAACAACTCGTGAGATACGCAGATGATATAAGTACTTGGGATCTGAAAATTGAGTTTTCAGTTATCGACCTTATATGTTTAGAAATACCATGAAACGTGGACATTTCTTGGTCCCGGGCTGATTGGACCATTTTTTCACGACGCGAAAAATTCCGAGCTGATATAAGTACTTGGGATCTGAAAATTGAGTTTCGTGTTATCGACGCTATACGTTTTGAAATACCATGAAACGTGAACATTTCTTGGTCCCGGGCCAATTGGACCATTTTTCAACAACACGTGAAATACGCAGATGATATAAGTACTTGGGATCTGAAAATTGAGTTTTCAGATATCGACCTCATATGTTTAGAAATACCATGAAACGTGGACATTTCTTGGTCCCGGGCTGATTGGACCATTTTTTCACGACGCGAAAAATTCCGAGCTGATATAAGTACTTGAGACCTGAAAATTGTGTTTTCTGTTATCGACGCAATACGTTTAGAAATACCATGAAACGTGGACATTTCTTGGTCCCGGGCCGATTGGACCATTTTTCAACAACACGTGAGATACGCAGATGATATAAGTACTTGGGATCTGAAAATTGGGTTTCCTGTTATCGACGCTATACGTTTTGAAATAACATGAAACGTGGACATTTCATGGTCCCGGGCTGATTGGACCATTTTTTCACGACGCGAAAAAATCCGAGCTGATATAATTACTTGGGATCTGAAAATTGTCTTTTCTGTTATCGACGCTATACGTTTATAAATACCATGAAACGTGGAGATTTCTTGGTCCCGTGCTGATTGGGGTATTTTTTCACGACGCGAAAAATTCCGAGCTGATGTAAGTACTTGGGACCTGAAAATTGAGTTTTCAGATATCGACCTCATATGTTTAGAAATACCATGAAACGTGGACATTTCTTGGTCCCGGGCTGATTGGACCATTTTTTCACGACGCGAAAAATTCCGAGCTGATATAAGTACTTGGGACCTGAAAATTGTGTTTTCTGTTATCGACGCAATACGTTTAGAAATACCATGAAACGTGGACAATTCTTGGTCCCGGGCCGATTGGACCTTTTTTCAACAACTCGTGAGATACGCGGATGATATAAGTACTTGGGATCTGAAAATTGAGTTTTCAGTTATCGACCTCATACGTTTAGAAATACCATGAAACGTGGACATTTCTTGGTCCCGGAATGATTGGACCATTTTTCAACAAAACGTGAGATACGCAGATGATATAAGTACTTGGGATCTGAAAATTGAGTTTCGTGTTATCGACGCTATACGTTTTGAAATACCATGAAACGTGAACATTTCTTCGTCCCGGGCCGATTGGACCAGTTTTCAACAACACGTGAAATACGCAGATGATATAAGTACTTGGGATCTGAAAATTGAGTTTTCTGTTATCGACGCTATATGTTTATAAATACCATGAAACGTGGACATTTCTTGGTCCCGGGCCGATTGGACCATTTTTCAACAACACGTGAAATACGCAGATGATATAAGTACTTGGGGTCTGAATATTGAGTTTCCTGTTATCGACGCTATGCGTTTTGAAATACCATGAAACGTGGGCATTTCTTGGTCCCGGACTGATTGGACCATTTTTCAACAACACGTGAGATACGCAGATGATATAAGTACTTGGGATCTGAAAATTGAGTTTCCTGTTATCGACGCTATACGTTTTGAAATAACATGAAACGTGGACATTTCATGGTCCCGGGCTGATTGGACCATTTTTTCACGACGCGAAAAATTCCGAGCTGATATAAGTACTTGGGATCTGAAAATTGAGTTTCGTGTTATCGACGCTATACGTTTTGAAATACCATGAAACGTGAACATTTCTTGGTCCCGGGCCGATTCGACCATTTTTCAACAAAACGTGAAATACGCAGATGATATAAGTACTTGGGGTCTGAAAATTGAGTTTCCTGTTATCGACGCTATACGTTTTGAAATACCATGAAACGTGGACATTTCTTGGTCCCGGGCCGATTGGACCTTTTTTCAACAACTCGTGAGATACGCAGATGATATAAGTACTTGGGGTCTGAGAATTGAGTTTTCAGTTATCGACCTTATATGTTTAGAAATACCATGAAACGTGGACATTTCTTGGTCCCGGGCTGATTGGACCATTTTTTCACCGCGCGAAAAATTCCGAGCTGATATAAGTACTTGGGACCTGAAAATTATGTTTTCTGTTATCGACGCTATACGTTTATAAATACCATGAAACGTGGACATTTCTTGGTCCCGGGCCGATTGGACCTTTTTTCAACAACTCGTGAGATACGCAGATGATATAAGTACTTGGGATCTGAAAATTGAGTTTTCAGTTATCGACCTTATATGTTTAGAAATACCATGAAACGTGGACATTTCTTGGTCCCGGGCTGATTGGACCATTTTTTCACGACGCGAAAAATTCCGAGCTGATATAAGTACTTGGGATCTGAAAATTGAGTTTCGTGTTATCGACGCTATACGTTTTGAAATACCATGAAACGTGAACATTTCTTGGTCCCGGGCCAATTGGACCATTTTTCAACAACACGTGAAATACGCAGATGATATAAGTACTTGGGATCTGAAAATTGAGTTTTCAGATATCGACCTCATATGTTTAGAAATACCATGAAACGTGGACATTTCTTGGTCCCGGGCTGATTGAACCATTTTTTCACGACGCGAAAAATTCCGAGCTGATATAAGTACTTGAGACCTGAAAATTGTGTTTTCTGTTATCGACGCAATACGTTTAGAAATACCATGAAACGTGGACATTTCTTGGTCCCGGGCCGATTGGACCATTTTTCAACAACACGTGAGATACGCAGATGATATAAGTACTTGGGATCTGAAAATTGAGTTTTCAGTTATCGACCTCATACGTTTAGAAATACCATGAAACGTGGACATTTCTTGGTCCCGGGCCGATTGGACCATTTTTCAACAACACGTGAAATACGCAGATGATATAAGTACTTGGGATCTGAAAATTGAGTTTCGTGTTATCGACGCTATACGTTTTGAAATACCATGAAACGTGAACATTTCTTGGTCCCGGGCCGATTGGACCATTTTTCAACAACACGTGAAATACGCAGATGATATAAGTACTTGGGATCTGAAAATTGAGTTTTCAGATATCGACCTCATATGTTTAGAAATACCATGAAACGTGGACATTTCTTGGTCCCGGGCTGATTGGACCATTTTTTCACGACGCGAAAAATTCCGAGCTGATATAAGTACTTGAGACCTGAAAATTGTGTTTTCTGTTATCGACGCAATACGTTTAGAAATACCATGAAACGTGGACATTTCTTGGTCCCGGGCCGATTGGACCATTTTTCAACAACACGTGAAATACGCAGACGATATAAGTACTTGGGATCTGAAAATTGAGTTTTCAGATATCGACCTCATATGTTTAGAAATACCATGAAACGTGGACATTTCTTGGTCCCGGGCTGATTGGACCATTTTTTCACGACGCGAAAAATTCCGAGCTGATATAAGTACTTGAGACCTGAAAATTGTGTTTTCTGTTATCGACGCAATACGTTTAGAAATACCATGAAACGTGGACATTTCTTGGTCCCGGGCCGATTGGACCATTTTTCAACAACACGTGAGATACGCAGATGATATAAGTACTTGGGATCTGAAAATTGAGTTTTCAGTTATCGACCTCATACGTTTAGAAATACCATGAAACGTGGACATTTCTTGGTCCCGGGCCGATTGGACCATTTTTCAACAACACGTGAAATACGCAGATGATATAAGTACTTGGGATCTGAAAATTGAGTTTTCTGTTATCGACGCTATACGTTTTGAAATAACATGAAACGTGGACATTTCTTGGTCCCGGGCCAATTGGACCATTTTTCAACAACACGTGAGATACGCAGATGATATAAGTACTTGGGATCTGAAAATTGAGTTTCCTGTTATCGACGCTATACGTTTTGAAATAACATGAAACGTGGACATTTCTTGGTCCCGGGCCAATTGGACCATTTTTCAACAACACGTGAGATACGCAGATGATATAAGTACTTGGGATCTGAAAATTGAGTTTCCTGTTATCGACGCTATACGTTTTGAAATAACATAAAACGTGGACATTTCTTGGTCCCGGGCCGATTGGACCTTTTTACAACAACTCGTGAGATACGCAGATGATATAAGTACTTGGGATCTGAAAATTGAGTTTGCAGTTATCGACCTTATATGTTTAGAAATACCATGAAACGTGGACATTTCTTGGTCCCGGGCTGATTGGACCATTTTTTCACCGCGCGAAAAATTCCGAGCTGATATAAGTACTTGGGACCTGAAAATTGTGTTTTCTGTTATCGACGCTATACGTTAATAAATACCATGAAACGAGGACATTTCTTGGTCCCGGGCCGATTGGACCTTTTTTCAACATCTCGTGAGATACGCAGATGATATAAGTACTTGGGATCTGAAAATTGAGTTTTCAGATATCGACCTCATATGTTTAGAAATACCATGAAACGTGGACATTTCTTGGTCCCGGGCTGATTGGACCATTTTTTCACGACGCGAAAAATTCCGAGCTGATATAAGTACTTGGGACCTGAAAATTGTGTTTTCTGTTATCGACGCAATACGTTTAGAAATACCATGAAACGTGGACAATTCTTGGTCCCGGGCCAATTGGACCATTTTTCAACAACACGTGAGATACGCAGATGATATAAGTACTTGGGATCTGAAAATTGGGTTTCCTGTTATCGACGCTATACGTTTTGAAATAACATGAAACGTGGACATTTCATGGTCCCGGGCTGATTGGACCATTTTTTCACGACGCGAAAAAATCCGAGCTGATATAAGTACTTGGGATCTGAAAATTGTGTTTTCTGTTATCGACGCTATACGTTTATAAATACCATGAAACGTGGAGATTTCTTGGTCCCGTGCTGATTGGGGAATTTTTTCACGACGCGAAAAATTCCGAGCTGATATAAGTACTTGGGACCTGAAAATTGTGTTTTCTGTTATCGACGCAATACGTTTAGAAATACCATGAAACGTGGACAATTCTTGGTCCCGGGCCAATTGGACCATTTTTCAACAACACGTGAGATACGCAGATGATATAAGTACTTGGGATCTGAAAATTGGGTTTCCTGTTATCGACGCTATACGTTTTGAAATAACATGAAACGTGGACATTTCTTGGTCCCGGGCCAATTGGACCATTTTTCAACAACACGTGAGATACGCAGATGATATAAGTACTTGGGATCTGAAAATTGAGTTTCCTGTTATCGACGCTATACGTTTTGAAATAACATAAAACGTGGACATTTCTTGGTCCCGGGCCGATTGGACCTTTTTACAACAACTCGTGAGATACGCAGATGATATAAGTACTTGGGATCTGAAAATTGAGTTTTCAGTTATCGACCTTATATGTTTAGAAATACCATGAAACGTGGACATTTCTTGGTCCCGGGCTGATTGGACCATTTTTTCACCGCGCGAAAAATTCCGAGCTGATATAAGTACTTGGGACCTGAAAATTGTGTTTTCTGTTATCGACGCAATACGTTTAGAAATACCATGAAACGTGGACATTTCTTGGTCCCGGGCCGATTGGACCATTTTTCAACAACACGTGAAATACGCAGATGATATAAGTACTTGGGATCTGAAAAT
>OZ024702.1:5651169-5797169 GCA_964016905.1 Perithous albicinctus | reverse complement strand
TATCATCTGCGTATTTCACGTTTTGTTGACAAATGGTCCAATCGGCCCGGGACCAAGAAATGTTCACGTTTCATGGTATTTCAAAACGTATAGCGTCGATAACACGAAACTCAATTTTCAGATCCCAAGTACTTATATCATCTGCGTATCTCACGTTTTGTTGAAAAATGGTCCAATCAGTCCGGGACCAAGAAATGTCCACGTTTCATGGTATTTCTAAACGTATGAGGTCGATAACTGAAAACTCAATTTTCAGATCCCAAGTACTTATATCATCTGCGTATCTCACGTGTTGTTGAAAAATGGTCCAATCGGCCCGGGACCATGAAATGTCCACGTTTCATGTTATTTCAAAACGTATGGCGTCGATAACAGGAAACTCAATTTTCAGATCCCAAGTACTTATATCATCTGCGTATCTCACGAGTTGTTGAAAAAAGGTCCAATCGGCCCGGGACCAAGAAATGTCCACGTTTCATGGTATTTCTAAACGTAGAGCGTCGATAACAGAAAACACAATTTTCAGGTCCCAAGTACTTACATCAGCTCGGAATTTTTCGCGTCGTGAAAAAATTCCCCAATCAGCACGGGACCAAGAAATCTCCACGTTTCATGTTATTTCAAAACGTATAGCGTCGATAACAGGAAACTCAATTTTCAGATCCCAAGTACTTATATCATCTGCGTATTTCACGTGTTGTTGAAAAATGGTCCAATCGGCCCGGGACCAAGAAATGTCCACGTTTCATGGTATTTCTAAACGTAGAGCGTCGATAACAGAAAACACAATTTTCAGGTCCCAAGTACTTACATCAGCTCGGAATTTTTCGCGTCGTGAAAAAATTCCCCAATCAGCACGGGACCAAGAAATCTCCACGTTTCATGTTATTTCAAAACGTATAGCGTCGATAACAGGAAACTCAATTTTCAGATCCCAAGTATTTATATCATCTGCGTATCTCACGTGTTGTTGAAAAATGGTCCAATTGGCCCGGGACCAAGAAATGTCCACGTTTCATGGTATTTCAAAACGTAGAGCGTCGATAACAGGAAACTCAATTTTCAGACCCCAAGTACTTATATCATCTGCATATTTCACGTGTTGTTGAAAAATGGTCCAATCGGCCCGGGACCAAGAAATGTCCACGTTTCATGGTATTTATAAACGTATAGCGTCGATAACAGAAAACTCAATTTTCAGATCCCAAGTACTTATATCATCTGCGTATTTCACGTGTTGTTGAAAAATGGTCCAATCGGCCCGGGACCAAGAAATGTCCACGCTTCATGGTATTTCTAAACGTATGAGGTCGATAACTGAAAACTCAATTTTCAGATCCCAAGTACTTATATCATCTGCGTATCTCACGTGTTGTTGAAAAATGGTCCAATCGGCCCGGGACCAAGAAATGTCCACGTTTCATGGTATTTCTAAACGTATTGCGTCGATAACAGAAAACACAATTTTCAGGTCTCAAGTACTTATATCAGCTCGGAATTTTTCGCGTCGTGAAAAAATTGTCCAATCAGCCCGGGACCAAGAAATGTCCACGTTTCATGGTATTTCTAAACATATGAGGTCGATATCTGAAAACTCAATTTTCAGATCCCAAGTACTTATATCATCTGCGTATTTCACGTGTTGTTGAAAAATGGTCCAATTGGCCCGGGACCAAGAAATGTTCACGTTTCATGGTATTTCAAAACGTATAGCGTCGATAACACGAAACTCAATTTTCAGATCCCAAGTACTTATATCAGCTCGGAATTTTTCGCGTCGTGAAAAAATGGTCCAATCAGCCCGGGACCAAGAACTGTCCACGTTTCATGGTATTTCTAAACATATAAGGTCGATAACTGAAAACTCAATTCTCAGACCCCAAGTACTTATATCATCTGCGTATCTCACGAGTTGTTGAAAAAAGGTCCAATCGGCCCGGGACCAAGAAATGTCCACGTTTCATGGTATTTCAAAACGTATAGCGTCGATAACAGGAAACTCAATTTTCAGACCCCAAGTACTTATATCATCTGCGTATTTCACGTTTTGTTGAAAAATGGTCGAATCGGCCCGGGACCAAGAAATGTTCACGTTTCATGGTATTTCAAAACGTATAGCGTCGATAACACGAAACTCAATTTTCAGATCCCAAGTACTTATATCAGCTCGGAATTTTTCGCGTCGTGAAAAAATGGTCCAATCAGCCCGGGACCATGAAATGTCCACGTTTCATGTTATTTCAAAACGTATAGCGTCGATAACAGGAAACTCAATTTTCAGATCCCAAGTACTTATATCATCTGCGTATCTCACGTGTTGTTGAAAAATGGTCCAATCAGTCCGGGACCAAGAAATGCCCACGTTTCATGGTATTTCAAAACGCATAGCGTCGATAACAGGAAACTCAATATTCAGACCCCAAGTACTTATATCATCTGCGTATTTCACGTGTTGTTGAAAAATGGTCCAATTGGCCCGGGACCAAGAAATGTCCACGTTTCATGTTATTTCAAAACGTATAGCGTCGATAACAGGAAACTCAATTTTCAGATCCCAAGTACTTATATCATCTGCGTATCTCACGTGTTGTTGAAAAATGGTCCAATTGGCCCGGGACCAAGAAAAGTCCACGTTTCATGTTATTTCAAAACGTATAGCGTCGATAACAGGAAACTCAATTTTCAGATCCCAAGTACTTATATCATCTGCGTATCTCACGTGTTGTTGAAAAATGGTCCAATTGGCCCGGGACCAAGAAATGTCCACGTTTCATGGTATTTCAAAACGTATAGCGTCGATAACAGGAAACTTAATTTTCAGACCCCAAGTACTTATATCATCTGCGTATTTCACGTGTTGTTGAAAAATGGTCCAATCGGCCCGGGACCAAGAAATGTCCACGTTTCATGGTATTTCTAAACGTATGAGGTCGATAACTGAAAACTCAATTTTCAGATCCCAAGTACTTATATCATCTGCGTATCTCACGTGTTGTTGAAAAATGGTCCAATCGGCCCGGGACCAAGAAATGTCCACGTTTCATGGTATTTCTAAACGTATTGCGTCGATAACAGAAAACTCAATTTTCAGATCCCAAGTACTTATATCATCTGCGTATTTCACGTGTTGTTGAAAAATGGTCCAATCGGCCCGGGACCAAGAAATGTCCACGTTTCATGGTATTTCTAAACGTATGAGGTCGATAACTGAAAACTCAATTTTCAGATCCCAAGTACTTATATCATCTGCGTATCTCACGTGTTGTTGAAAAATGGTCCAATCGGCCCGGGACCAAGAAATGTCCACGTTTCATGGTATTTATAAACGTATAGCGTCGATAACAGAAAACATAATTTTCAGGTCCCAAGTACTTATATCAGCTCGGAATTTTTCGCGCGGTGAAAAAATGGTCCAATCAGCCCGGGACCAAGAAATGTCCACGTTTCATGGTATTTCTAAACATATAAGGTCGATAACTGAAAACTCAATTCTCAGACCCCAAGTACTTATATCATCTGCGTATCTCACGTCTGGTTGAAAAATGGTCCAATCGGCCCGGGACCAAGAAATGTCCACGTTTCATGGTATTTCTAAACGTATTGCGTCGATAACAGAAAACTCAATTTTCAGATCCCAAGTACTTATATCATCTGCGTATTTCACGTTTTGTTGAAAAATGGTCGAATCGGCCCGGGACCAAGAAATGTTCACGTTTCATGGTATTTCAAAACGTATAGCGTCGATAACACGAAACTCAATTTTCAGATCCCAAGTACTTATATCAGCTCGGAATTTTTCGCGTCGTGAAAAAATGGTCCAATCAGCCCGGGACCATGAAATGTCCACGTTTCATGTTATTTCAAAACGTATAGCGTCGATAACAGGAAACTCAATATTCAGACCCCAAGTACTTATATCATCTGCGTATTTCACGTGTTGTTGAAAAATGGTCCAATCGGCCCGGGACCAAGAAATGTCCACGTTTCATGGTATTTATAAACATATAGCGTCGATAACAGAAAACTCAATTTTCAGATCCCAAGTACTTATATCATCTGCGTATTTCACGTTTTGTTGAAAAATGGTCCAATCGGCCCGGTACCAAGAAATGTTCACGTTTCATGGTATTTCAAAACGTATAGCGTCGATAACACGAAACTCAATTTTCAGATCCCAAGTACTTATATCATCTGCGTATCTCACGTTTTGTTGAAAAATGGTCCAATCATTCCGGGACCAAGAAATGTCCACGTTTCATGGTATTTCTAAACGTATGAGGTCGATAACTGAAAACTCAATTTTCAGATCCCAAGTACTTATATCATCTGCGTATCTCACGAGTTGTTGAAAAAAGGTCCAATCGGCCCGGGACCAAGAAATGTCCACGTTTCATGGTATTTCTAAACGTATTGCGTCGATAACAGAAAACACAATTTTCAGGTCTCAAGTACTTATATCAGCTCGGAATTTTTCGCGTCGTGAAAAAATGGTCCAATCAGCCCGGGACCAAGAAATGTCCACGTTTCATGGTATTTCTAAACATATGAGGTCGATATCTGAAAACTCAATTTTCAGATCCCAAGTACTTATATCATCTGCGTATTTCACGTGTTGTTGAAAAATGGTCCAATTGGCCCGGGACCAAGAAATGTTCACGTTTCATGGTATTTCAAAACGTATAGCGTCGATAACACGAAACTCAATTTTCAGATCCCAAGTACTTATATCAGCTCGGAATTTTTCGCGTCGTGAAAAAATGGTCCAATCAGCCCGGGACCAAGAAATGTCCACGTTTCATGGTATTTCTAAACATATAAGGTCGATAACTGAAAACTCAATTTTCAGATCCCAAGTACTTATATCATCTGCGTATCTCACGAGTTGTTGAAAAAAGGTCCAATCGGCCCGGGACCAAGAAATGTCCACGTTTCATGGTATTTATAAACGTATAGCGTCGATAACAGAAAACATAATTTTCAGGTCCCAAGTACTTATATCAGCTCGGAATTTTTCGCGCGGTGAAAAAATGGTCCAATCAGCCCGGGACCAAGAAATGTCCACGTTTCATGGTATTTCTAAACATATAAGGTCGATAACTGAAAACTCAATTCTCAGACCCCAAGTACTTATATCATCTGCGTATCTCACGAGTTGTTGAAAAAAGGTCCAATCGGCCCGGGACCAAGAAATGTCCACGTTTCATGGTATTTCAAAACGTATAGCGTCGATAACAGGAAACTCAATTTTCAGACCCCAAGTACTTATATCATCTGCGTATTTCACGTTTTGTTGAAAAATGGTCGAATCGGCCCGGGACCAAGAAATGTTCACGTTTCATGGTATTTCAAAACGTATAGCGTCGATAACACGAAACTCAATTTTCAGATCCCAAGTACTTATATCAGCTCGGAATTTTTCGCGTCGTGAAAAAATGGTCCAATCAGCCCGGGACCATGAAATGTCCACGTTTCATGTTATTTCAAAACGTATAGCGTCGATAACAGGAAACTCAATTTTCAGATCCCAAGTACTTATATCATCTGCGTATCTCACGTGTTGTTGAAAAATGGTCCAATCAGTCCGGGACCAAGAAATGCCCACGTTTCATGGTATTTCAAAACGCATAGCGTCGATAACAGGAAACTCAATATTCAGACCCCAAGTACTTATATCATCTGCGTATCTCACGTGTTGTTGAAAAATGGTCCAATCAGTCCGGGACCAAGAAATGCCCACGTTTCATGGTATTTCAAAACGCATAGCGTCGATAACAGGAAACTCAATATTCAGACCCCAAGTACTTATATCATCTGCGTATTTCACGTGTTGTTGAAAAATGGTCCAATCGGCCCGGGACCATGAAATGTCCACGTTTCATGTTATTTCAAAACGTATGGCGTCGATAACAGGAAACTCAATTTTCAGATCCCAAGTACTTATATCATCTGCGTATCTCACGAGTTGTTGAAAAAAGGTCCAATCGGCCCGGGACCAAGAAATGTCCACGTTTCATGGTATTTCTAAACGTAGAGCGTCGATAACAGAAAACACAATTTTCAGGTCCCAAGAACTTACATCAGCTCGGAATTTTTCGCGTCGTGAAAAAATTCCCCAATCAGCACGGGACCAAGAAATCTCCACGTTTCATGTTATTTCAGAACGTATAGCGTCGATAACAGGAAACTCAATTTTCAGATCCCAAGTACTTATATCATCTGCGTATCTCACGTGTTGTTGAAAAATGGTCCAATTGGCCCGGGACCAAGAAATGTCCACGTTTCATGTTATTTCAAAACGTTTAGCGTCGATAACAGGAAACTCAATTTTCAGATCCCAAGTAGTTATATCATCTGCGTATCTCACGTGTTGTTGAAAAATGGTCCAATTGGCCCGGGACCAAGAAATGTCCACGTTTCATGTTATTTCAAAACGTATAGCGTCGATAACAGGAAACTCAATTTTCAGATCCCAAGTACTTATATCATCTGCGTATCTCACGTGTTGTTGAAAAATGGTCCAATTGGCCCGGGACCAAGAAATGTCCACGTTTCATGGTATTTCAAAACGTATAGCGTCGATAACAGGAAACTCAATTTTCAGGTCCCAAGTACTTATATCAGCTCGGAATTTTTCGCGTCGTGAAAAAATGGTCCAATCAGCCCGGGACCATGAAATGTCCACGTTTCATGTTATTTCAAAACGTATAGCGTCGATAACAGGAAACTCAATTTTCAGATCCCAAGTACTTATATCATCAGCGTATCTCACGTGTTGTTGAAAAATGGTCCAATCGGCCCGGGACCAAGAAATGTCCACGTTTCATGGTATTTCAAAACGTATAGCGTCGATAACAGGAAACTCAATTTTCAGACCCCAAGTACTTATATCATCTGCGTATCTCACGTGTTGTTGAAAAATGGTCCAATCGGCCCGGGACCATGAAATGTCCACGTTTCATGTTATTTCAAAACGTATGGCGTCGATAACAGGAAACTCAATTTTCAGATCCCAAGTACTTATATCATCTGCGTATCTCACGAGTTGTTGAAAAAAGGTCCAATCGGCCCGGGACCAAGAAATGTCCACGTTTCATGGTATTTCTAAACGTAGAGCGTCGATAACAGAAAACACAATTTTCAGGTCCCAAGTACTTACATCAGCTCGGAATTTTTCGCGTCGTGAAAAAATTCCCCAATCAGCACGGGACCAAGAAATGTCCACGTTTCATGTTATTTCAAAACGTATAGCGTCGATAACAGGAAACTCAATTTTCAGATCCCAAGTACTTATATCATCTGCGTATCTCACGTGTTGTTGAAAAATGGTCCAATTGGCCCGGGACCAAGAAATGTCCACGTTTCATGTTATTTCAAAACGTTTAGCGTCGATAACAGGAAACTCAATTTTCAGATCCCAAGTAGTTATATCATCTGCGTATCTCACGTGTTGTTGAAAAATGGTCCAATTGGCCCGGGACCAAGAAATGTCCACGTTTCATGTTATTTCAAAACGTATAGCGTCGATAACAGGAAACTCAATTTTCAGATCCCAAGTACTTATATCATCTGCGTATCTCACGTGTTGTTGAAAAATGGTCCAATTGGCCCGGGACCAAGAAATGTCCACGTTTCATGGTATTTCAAAACGTATAGCGTCGATAACAGGAAACTCAATTTTCAGGTCCCAAGTACTTATATCAGCTCGGAATTTTTCGCGTCGTGAAAAAATGGTCCAATCAGCCCGGGACCATGAAATGTCCACGTTTCATGTTATTTCAAAACGTATAGCGTCGATAACAGGAAACTCAATTTTCAGATCCCAAGTACTTATATCATCAGCGTATCTCACGTGTTGTTGAAAAATGGTCCAATTGGCCTGGGACCAAGAAATGTTCACGTTTCATGGTATTTCAGAACGTATAGCGTCGATAACAGGAAACTCAATTCTCAGACCCCAAGTACTTATATCATCTGCGTATTTCACGTGTTGTTGAAAAATGGTCCAATCGGCCCGGGACCAAGAAATGTCCACGTTTCATGGTATTTCTAAACGTAGAGCGTCGATAACAGAAAACACAATTTTCAGGTCCCAAGTACTTACATCAGCTCGGAATTTTTCGCGTCGTGAAAAAATTCCCCAATCAGCACGGGACCAAGAAATCTCCACGTTTCATGTTATTTCAAAACGTATAGCGTCGATAACAGGAAACTCAATTTTCAGATCCCAAGTATTTATATCATCTGCGTATCTCACGTGTTGTTGAAAAATGGTCCAATTGGCCCGGGACCAAGAAATGTCCACGTTTCATGGTATTTCAAAACGTAGAGCGTCGATAACAGGAAACTCAATTTTCAGACCCCAAGTACTTATATCATCTGCATATTTCACGTGTTGTTGAAAAATGGTCCAATCGGCCCGGGACCAAGAAATGTCCACGTTTCATGGTATTTATAAACGTATAGCGTCGATAACAGAAAACTCAATTTTCAGATCCCAAGTACTTATATCATCTGCGTATTTCACGTGTTGTTGAAAAATGGTCCAATCGGCCCGGGACCAAGAAATGTCCACGCTTCATGGTATTTCTAAACGTATGAGGTCGATAACTGAAAACTCAATTTTCAGATCCCAAGTACTTATATCATCTGCGTATCTCACGTGTTGTTGAAAAATGGTCCAATCGGCCCGGGACCAAGAAATGTCCACGTTTCATGGTATTTCTAAACGTATTGCGTCGATAACAGAAAACACAATTTTCAGGTCTCAAGTACTTATATCAGCTCGGAATTTTTCGCGTCGTGAAAAAATTGTCCAATCAGCCCGGGACCAAGAAATGTCCACGTTTCATGGTATTTCTAAACATATGAGGTCGATATCTGAAAACTCAATTTTCAGATCCCAAGTACTTATATCATCTGCGTATTTCACGTGTTGTTGAAAAATGGTCCAATTGGCCCGGGACCAAGAAATGTTCACGTTTCATGGTATTTCAAAACGTATAGCGTCGATAACACGAAACTCAATTTTCAGATCCCAAGTACTTATATCAGCTCGGAATTTTTCGCGTCGTGAAAAAATGGTCCAATCAGCCCGGGACCAAGAACTGTCCACGTTTCATGGTATTTCTAAACATATAAGGTCGATAACTGAAAACTCAATTCTCAGACCCCAAGTACTTATATCATCTGCGTATCTCACGAGTTGTTGAAAAAAGGTCCAATCGGCCCGGGACCAAGAAATGTCCACGTTTCATGGTATTTCAAAACGTATAGCGTCGATAACAGGAAACTCAATTTTCAGACCCCAAGTACTTATATCATCTGCGTATTTCACGTTTTGTTGAAAAATGGTCGAATCGGCCCGGGACCAAGAAATGTTCACGTTTCATGGTATTTCAAAACGTATAGCGTCGATAACACGAAACTCAATTTTCAGATCCCAAGTACTTATATCAGCTCGGAATTTTTCGCGTCGTGAAAAAATGGTCCAATCAGCCCGGGACCATGAAATGTCCACGTTTCATGTTATTTCAAAACGTATAGCGTCGATAACAGGAAACTCAATTTTCAGATCCCAAGTACTTATATCATCTGCGTATCTCACGTGTTGTTGAAAAATGGTCCAATCAGTCCGGGACCAAGAAATGCCCACGTTTCATGGTATTTCAAAACGCATAGCGTCGATAACAGGAAACTCAATATTCAGACCCCAAGTACTTATATCATCTGCGTATTTCACGTGTTGTTGAAAAATGGTCCAATTGGCCCGGGACCAAGAAATGTCCACGTTTCATGTTATTTCAAAACGTATAGCGTCGATAACAGGAAACTCAATTTTCAGATCCCAAGTACTTATATCATCTGCGTATCTCACGTGTTGTTGAAAAATGGTCCAATTGGCCCGGGACCAAGAAAAGTCCACGTTTCATGTTATTTCAAAACGTATAGCGTCGATAACAGGAAACTCAATTTTCAGATCCCAAGTACTTATATCATCTGCGTATCTCACGTGTTGTTGAAAAATGGTCCAATTGGCCCGGGACCAAGAAATGTCCACGTTTCATGGTATTTCAAAACGTATAGCGTCGATAACAGGAAACTTAATTTTCAGACCCCAAGTACTTATATCATCTGCGTATTTCACGTGTTGTTGAAAAATGGTCCAATCGGCCCGGGACCAAGAAATGTCCACGTTTCATGGTATTTCTAAACGTATGAGGTCGATAACTGAAAACTCAATTTTCAGATCCCAAGTACTTATATCATCTGCGTATCTCACGTGTTGTTGAAAAATGGTCCAATCGGCCCGGGACCAAGAAATGTCCACGTTTCATGGTATTTCTAAACGTATTGCGTCGATAACAGAAAACTCAATTTTCAGATCCCAAGTACTTATATCATCTGCGTATTTCACGTGTTGTTGAAAAATGGTCCAATCGGCCCGGGACCAAGAAATGTCCACGTTTCATGGTATTTCTAAACGTATGAGGTCGATAACTGAAAACTCAATTTTCAGATCCCAAGTACTTATATCATCTGCGTATCTCACGTGTTGTTGAAAAATGGTCCAATCGGCCCGGGACCAAGAAATGTCCACGTTTCATGGTATTTCTAAACGTATTGCGTCGATAACAGAAAACACAATTTTCAGGTCTCAAGTACTTATATCAGCTCGGAATTTTTCGCGTCGTGAAAAAATGGTCCAATCAGCCCGGGACCAAGAAATGTCCACGTTTCATGGTATTTCTAAACATATAAGGTCGATAACTGAAAACTCAATTTTCAGATCCCAAGTACTTATATCATCTGCGTATCTCACGAGTTGTTGAAAAAAGGTCCAATCGGCCCGGGACCAAGAAATGTCCACGTTTCATGGTATTTATAAACGTATAGCGTCGATAACAGAAAACATAATTTTCAGGTCCCAAGTACTTATATCAGCTCGGAATTTTTCGCGCGGTGAAAAAATGGTCCAATCAGCCCGGGACCAAGAAATGTCCACGTTTCATGGTATTTCTAAACATATAAGGTCGATAACTGAAAACTCAATTCTCAGACCCCAAGTACTTATATCATCTGCGTATCTCACGTCTTGTTGAAAAATGGTCCAATCGGCCCGGGACCAAGAAATGTCCACGTTTCATGGTATTTCTAAACGTATTGCGTCGATAACAGAAAACTCAATTTTCAGATCCCAAGTACTTATATCATCTGCGTATTTCACGTTTTGTTGAAAAATGGTCGAATCGGCCCGGGACCAAGAAATGTTCACGTTTCATGGTATTTCAAAACGTATAGCGTCGATAACACGAAACTCAATTTTCAGATCCCAAGTACTTATATCAGCTCGGAATTTTTCGCGTCGTGAAAAAATGGTCCAATCAGCCCGGGACCATGAAATGGCCACGTTTCATGTTATTTCAAAACGTATAGCGTCGATAACAGGAAACTCAATATTCAGACCCCAAGTACTTATATCATCTGCGTATTTCACGTGTTGTTGAAAAATGGTCCAATCGGCCCGGGACCAAGAAATGTCCACGTTTCATGGTATTTATAAACATATAGCGTCGATAACAGAAAACTCAATTTTCAGATCCCAAGTACTTATATCATCTGCGTATTTCACGTTTTGTTGAAAAATGGTCCAATCGGCCCGGTACCAAGAAATGTTCACGTTTCATGGTATTTCAAAACGTATAGCGTCGATAACACGAAACTCAATTTTCAGATCCCAAGTACTTATATCATCTGCGTATCTCACGTTTTGTTGAAAAATGGTCCAATCATTCCGGGACCAAGAAATGTCCACGTTTCATGGTATTTCTAAACGTATGAGGTCGATAACTGAAAACTCAATTTTCAGATCCCAAGTACTTATATCATCTGCGTATCTCACGAGTTGTTGAAAAAAGGTCCAATCGGCCCGGGACCAAGAAATGTCCACGTTTCATGGTATTTCTAAACGTAGAGCGTCGATAACAGAAAACACAATTTTCAGGTCCCAAGTACTTACTTCAGCTCGGAATTTTTCGCGTCGTGAAAAAATTCCCCAATCAGCACGGGACCAAGAAATCTCCACGTTTCATGGTATTTATAAATGTATAGCGTCGATAACAGAAAACACAATTTTCAGATCCCAAGTACTTATATCAGCTCGGATTTTTTCGCGTCGTGAAAAAATGGTCCAATCAGCCCGGGACCATGAAATGTCCACGTTTCATGTTATTTCAAAACGTATAGCGTCGATAACAGGAAACCCAATTTTCAGATCCCAAGTACTTATATCATCTGCGTATCTCACGTGTTGTTGAAAAATGGTCCAATTGGCCCGGGACCAAGAAATGTCCACGTTTCATGTTATTTCAAAACGTATAGCGTCGATAACAGGAAACTCAATTTTCAGATCCCAAGTACTTATATCATCTGCGTATCTCACGTGTTGTTGAAAAATGGTCCAATTGGCCCGGGACCAAGAAATGTCCACGTTTCATGGTATTTCAAAACGTATAGCGTCGATAACAGGAAACTCAATTTTCAGACCCCAAGTACTTATATTATCTGCGTATTTCACGTGTTGTTGAAAAATGGTCCAATCGGCCCGGGACCAAGAAATGTACACGTTTCATGGTATTTATAAACGTATAGCGTCGATAACAGAAAACTCAATTTTCAGATCCCAAGTACTTATATCATCTGCGTATTTCACGTGTTGTTGAAAAATGGTCCAATCGGCCCGGGACCAAGAAATGTCCACGTTTCATGGTATTTCTAAACGTATGAGGTCGATAACTGAAAACTCAATTTTCAGATCCCAAGTACTTATATCATCTGCGTATCTCACGTGTTGTTGAAAAATGGTCCAATCGGCCCGGGACCAAGAAATGTCCACGTTTCATGGTATTTCTAAACGTATTGCGTCGATAACAGAAAACACAATTTTCAGGTCTCAAGTACTTATATCAGCTCGGAATTTTTGGCGTCGTGAAAAAATGGTCCAATCAGCCCGGGACCAAGAAATGTCCACGTTTCATGGTATTTCTAAACATATGAGGTCGATATCTGAAAACTCAATTTTCAGATCCCAAGTACTTATATCGTCTGCGTATTTCACGTGTTGTTGAAAAATGGTCCAATCGGCCCGGGACCAAGAAATGTCCACGTTTCATGGTATTTCTAAACGTATTGCGTCGATAACAGAAAACACAATTTTCAGGTCTCAAGTACTTATATCAGCTCGGAATTTTTCGCGTCGTGAAAAAATGGTCCAATCAGCCCGGGACCAAGAAATGTCCACGTTTCATGGTATTTCTAAACATATGAGGTCGATATCTGAAAACTCAATTTTCAGATCCCAAGTACTTATATCATCTGCGTATTTCACGTGTTGTTGAAAAATGGTCCAATTGGCCCGGGACCAAGAAATGTTCACGTTTCATGGTATTTCAAAACGTATAGCGTCGATAACACGAAACTCAATTTTCAGATCCCAAGTACTTATATCAGCTCGGAATTTTTCGCGTCGTGAAAAAATGGTCCAATCAGCCCGGGACCAAGAAATGTCCACGTTTCATGGTATTTCTAAACATATAAGGTCGATAACTGAAAACTCAATTTTCAGATCCCAAGTACTTATATCATCTGCGTATCTCACGAGTTGTTGAAAAAAGGTCCAATCGGCCCGGGACCAAGAAATGTCCACGTTTCATGGTATTTATAAACGTATAGCGTCGATAACAGAAAACATAATTTTCAGGTCCCAAGTACTTATATCAGCTCGGAATTTTTCGCGCGGTGAAAAAATGGTCCAATCAGCCCGGGACCAAGAAATGTCCACGTTTCATGGTATTTCTAAACATATAAGGTCGATAACTGAAAACTCAATTCTCAGACCCCAAGTACTTATATCATCTGCGTATCTCACGAGTTGTTGAAAAAAGGTCCAATCGGCCCGGGACCAAGAAATGTCCACGTTTCATGGTATTTCAAAACGTATAGCGTCGATAACAGGAAACTCAATTTTCAGACCCCAAGTACTTATATCATCTGCGTATTTCACGTTTTGTTGAAAAATGGTCGAATCGGCCCGGGACCAAGAAATGTTCACGTTTCATGGTATTTCAAAACGTATAGCGTCGATAACACGAAACTCAATTTTCAGATCCCAAGTACTTATATCAGCTCGGAATTTTTCGCGTCGTGAAAAAATGGTCCAATCAGCCCGGGACCATGAAATGTCCACGTTTCATGTTATTTCAAAACGTATAGCGTCGATAACAGGAAACTCAATTTTCAGATCCCAAGTACTTATATCATCTGCGTATCTCACGTGTTGTTGAAAAATGGTCCAATCAGTCCGGGACCAAGAAATGCCCACGTTTCATGGTATTTCAAAACGCATAGCGTCGATAACAGGAAACTCAATATTCAGACCCCAAGTACTTATATCATCTGCGTATTTCACGTGTTGTTGAAAAATGGTCCAATCGGCCCGGGACCAAGAAATGTCCACGTTTCATGGTATTTATAAACATATAGCGTCGATAACAGAAAACTCAATTTTCAGATCCCAAGTACTTATATCATCTGCGTATTTCACGTTTTGTTGAAAAATGGTCCAATCGGCCCGGTACCAAGAAATGTTCACGTTTCATGGTATTTCAAAACGTATAGCGTCGATAACACGAAACTCAATTTTCAGATCCCAAGTACTTATATCATCTGCGTATCTCACGTTTTGTTGAAAAATGGTCCAATCATTCCGGGACCAAGAAATGTCCACGTTTCATGGTATTTCTAAACGTATGAGGTCGATAACTGAAAACTCAATTTTCAGATCCCAAGTACTTGTATCATCTGCGTATCTCACGAGTTGTTGAAAAAAGGTCCAATCGGCCCGGGACCAAGAAATGTCCACGTTTCATGGTATTTCTAAACGTAGAGCGTCGATAACAGAAAACACAATTTTCAGGTCCCAAGTACTTACTTCAGCTCGGAATTTTTCGCGTCGTGAAAAAATTCCCCAATCAGCACGGGACCAAGAAATCTCCACGTTTCATGGTATTTATAAATGTATAGCGTCGATAACAGAAAACACAATTTTCAGATCCCAAGTACTTATATCAGCTCGGATTTTTTCGCGTCGTGAAAAAATGGTCCAATCAGCCCGGGACCATGAAATGTCCACATTTCATGTTATTTCAAAACGTATAGCGTCGATAACAGGAAACCCAATTTTCAGATCCCAAGTACTTATATCATCTGCGTATCTCACGTGTTGTTGAAAAATGGTCCAATTGGCCCGGGACCAAGAATTGTCCACGTTTCATGGTATTTCTAAACGTATTGCGTCGATAACAGAAAACACAATTTTCAGGTCCCAAGTACTTATATCAGCTCGGAATTTTTCGCGTCGTGAAAAAATGGTCCAATCAGCCCGGGACCAAGAAATGTCCACGTTTCATGGTATTTCTAAACATATGAGGTCGATATCTGAAAACTCAATTTTCAGGTCCCAAGTACTTACATCAGCTCGGAATTTTTCGCGTCGTGAAAAAATTCCCCAATCAGCACGGGACCAAGAAATCTCCACGTTTCATGGTATTTATAAACGTATAGCGTCGATAACAGAAAACACAATTTTCAGATCCCAAGTACTTATATCAGCTCGGATTTTTTCGCGTCGTGAACAAATGGTCCAATCCGCCCGGGACCATGAAATGTCCACGTTTCATGTTATTTCAAAACGTATAGCGTCGATAACAGGAAACTCAATTTTCAGATCCCAAGTACTTATATCATCTGCGTATCTCACGTGTTGTTGAAAAATGGTCCAATCAGTCCGGGACCAAGAAATGTCCACGTTTCATGGTATTTCAAAACGCATAGCGTCGATAACAGGAAACTCAATATTCAGACCCCAAGTACTTATTTCATCTGCGTATTTCACGTGTTGTTGAAAAATGGTCCAATCGGCCCGGGACCAAGAAATGTCCACGTTTCATGGTATTTATAAACATATAGCGTCGATAACAGAAAACTCAATTTTCAGATCCCAAGTACTTATATCATCTGCGTATTTCACGTTTTGTTGACAAATGGTCCAATCGGCCCGGGACCAAGAAATGTTCACGTTTCATGGTATTTCAAAACGTATAGCGTCGATAACACGAAACTCAATTTTCAGATCCCAAGTACTTATATCATCTGCGTATCTCACGTTTTGTTGAAAAATGGTCCAATCAGTCCGGGACCAAGAAATGTCCACGTTTCATGGTATTTCTAAACGTATGAGGTCGATAACTGAAAACTCAATTTTCAGATCCCAAGTACTTATATCATCTGCGTATCTCACGTGTTGTTGAAAAATGGTCCAATCGGCCCGGGACCATGAAATGTCCACGTTTCATGTTATTTCAAAACGTATGGCGTCGATAACAGGAAACTCAATTTTCAGATCCCAAGTACTTATATCATCTGCGTATCTCACGAGTTGTTGAAAAAAGGTCCAATCGGCCCGGGACCAAGAAATGTCCACGTTTCATGGTATTTCTAAACGTAGAGCGTCGATAACAGAAAACACAATTTTCAGGTCCCAAGTACTTACATCAGCTCGGAATTTTTCGCGTCGTGAAAAAATTCCCCAATCAGCACGGGACCAAGAAATCTCCACGTTTCATGTTATTTCAAAACGTATAGCGTCGATAACAGGAAACTCAATTTTCAGATCCCAAGTACTTATATCATCTGCGTATCTCACATGTTGTTGAAAAATGGTCCAATTGGCCCGGGACCAAGAAATGTCCACGTTTCATGTTATTTCAAAACGTTTAGCGTCGATAACAGGAAACTCAATTTTCAGATCCCAAGTAGTTATATCATCTGCGTATCTCACGTGTTGTTGAAAAATGGTCCAATTGGCCCGGGACCAAGAAATGTCCACGTTTCATGTTATTTCAAAACGTATAGCGTCGATAACAGGAAACTCAATTTTCAGATCCCAAGTACTTATATCATCTGCGTATCTCACGTGTTGTTGAAAAATGGTCCAATTGGCCCGGGACCAAGAAATGTCCACGTTTCATGGTATTTCAAAACGTATAGCGTCGATAACAGGAAACTCAATTTTCAGACCCCAAGTACTTATATCATCTGCGTATTTCACGTGTTGTTGAAAAATGGTCCAATCGGCCCGGGACCAAGAAATGTCCACGTTTCATGGTATTTATAAACGTATAGCGTCGATAACAGAAAACTCAATTCTCAGACCCCAAGTACTTATATCATCTGCGTATCTCACGAGTTGTTGAAAAAAGGTCCAATCGGCCCGGGACCAAGAAATGTCCACGTTTCATGGTATTTCAAAACGTATAGCGTCGATAAAAGGAAACTCAATTTTCAGACCCCAAGTACTTATATCATCTGCGTATTTCACGTTTTGTTGAAAAATGGTCGATTCGGCCCGGGACCAAGAAATGTTCACGTTTCATGGTATTTCAAAACGTATAGCGTCGATAATACGAAACTCAATTTTCAGATCCCAAGTACTTATATCAGCTCGGAATTTTTCGCGTCGTGAAAAAATGGTCCAATCAGCCCGGGACCATGAAATGTCCACGTTTCATGTTATTTCAAAACGTATAGCGTCGATAACAGGAAACTCAATTTTCAGATCCCAAGTACTTATATCATCTGCGTATCTCACGTGTTGTTGAAAAATGGTCCAATCAGTCCGGGACCAAGAAAAGCCCACGTTTCATGGTATTTCAAAACGCATAGCGTCGATAACAGGAAACTCAATATTCAGACCCCAAGTACTTATATCATCTGCGTATTTCACGTGTTGTTGAAAAATGGTCCAATCGGCCCGGGACCAAGAAATGTCCACGTTTCATGGTATTTATAAACATATAGCGTCGATAACAGAAAACTCAATTTTCAGATCCCAAGTACTTATATCATCTGCGTATTTCACGTTTTGTTGAAAAATGGTCCAATCGGCCCGGTACCAAGAAATGTTCACGTTTCATGGTATTTCAAAACGTATAGCGTCGATAACACGAAACTCAATTTTCAGATCCCAAGTACTTATATCATCTGCGTATCTCACGTTTTGTTGAAAAATGGTCCAATCATTCCGGGACCAAGAAATGTCCACGTTTCATGGTATTTCTAAACGTAGAGCGTCGATAACAGAAAACACAATTTTCAGGTCCCAAGTACTTACTTCAGCTCGGAATTTTTTGCGTCGTGAAAAAATTCCCCAATCAGCACGGGACCAAGAAATCTCCACGTTTCATGGTATTTATAAATGTATAGCGTCGATAACAGAAAACACAATTTTCAGATCCCAAGTACTTATATCAGCTCGGATTTTTTCGCGTCGTGAAAAAATGGTCCAATCAGCCCGGGACCATGAAATGTCCACGTTTCATGTTATTTCAAAACGTATAGCGTCGATAACAGGAAACCCAATTTTCAGATCCCAAGTACTTATATCATCTGCGTATCTCACGTGTTGTTGAAAAATGGTCCAATTGGCCCGGGACCAAGAAATGTCCACGTTTCATGTTATTTCAAAACGTATAGCGTCGATAACAGGAAACTCAATTTTCAGATCCCAAGTACTTATATCATCTGCGTATCTCACGTGTTGTTGAAAAATGGTCCAATTGGCCCGGGACCAAGAAATGTCCACGTTTCATGGTATTTCAAAACGTATAGCGTCGATAACAGGAAACTCAATTTTCAGGTCCCAAGTACTTATATCAGCTCGGAATTTTTCGCGTCGTGAAAAAATGGTCCAATCAGCCCGGGACCATGAAATGTCCACGTTTCATGTTATTTCAAAACGTATAGCGTCGATAACAGGAAACTCAATTTTCAGATCCCAAGTACTTATATCATCAGCGTATCTCACGTGTTGTTGAAAAATGGTCCAATTGGCCTGGGACCAAGAAATGTTCACGTTTCATGGTATTTCAGAACGTATAGCGTCGATAACAGGAAACTCAATTCTCAGACCCCAAGTACTTATATCATCTGCGTATTTCACGTGTTGTTGAAAAATGGTCCAATCGGCCCGGGACCAAGAAATGTCCACGTTTCATGGTATTTCTAAACGTAGAGCGTCGATAACAGAAAACACAATTTTCAGGTCCCAAGTACTTACATCAGCTCGGAATTTTTCGCGTCGTGAAAAAATTCCCCAATCAGCACGGGACCAAGAAATCTCCACGTTTCATGTTATTTCAAAACGTATAGCGTCGATAACAGGAAACTCAATTTTCAGATCCCAAGTATTTATATCATCTGCGTATCTCACGTGTTGTTGAAAAATGGTCCAATTGGCCCGGGACCAAGAAATGTCCACGTTTCATGGTATTTCAAAACGTAGAGCGTCGATAACAGGAAACTCAATTTTCAGACCCCAAGTACTTATATCATCTGCATATTTCACGTGTTGTTGAAAAATGGTCCAATCGGCCCGGGACCAAGAAATGTCCACGTTTCATGGTATTTATAAACGTATAGCGTCGATAACAGAAAACTCAATTTTCAGATCCCAAGTATTTATATCATCTGCGTATTTCACGTGTTGTTGAAAAATGGTCCAATCGGCCCGGGACCAAGAAATGTCCACGCTTCATGGTATTTCTAAACGTATGAGGTCGATAACTGAAAACTCAATTTTCAGATCCCAAGTACTTATATCATCTGCGTATCTCACGTGTTGTTGAAAAATGGTCCAATCGGCCCGGGACCAAGAAATGTCCACGTTTCATGGTATTTCTAAACGTATTGCGTCGATAACAGAAAACACAATTTTCAGGTCTCAAGTACTTATATCAGCTCGGAATTTTTCGCGTCGTGAAAAAATTGTCCAATCAGCCCGGGACCAAGAAATGTCCACGTTTCATGGTATTTCTAAACATATGAGGTCGATATCTGAAAACTCAATTTTCAGATCCCAAGTACTTATATCATCTGCGTATTTCACGTGTTGTTGAAAAATGGTCCAATTGGCCCGGGACCAAGAAATGTTCACGTTTCATGGTATTTCAAAACGTATAGCGTCGATAACACGAAACTCAATTTTCAGATCCCAAGTACTTATATCAGCTCGGAATTTTTCGCGTCGTGAAAAAATGGTCCAATCAGCCCGGGACCAAGAACTGTCCACGTTTCATGGTATTTCTAAACATATAAGGTCGATAACTGAAAACTCAATTCTCAGACCCCAAGTACTTATATCATCTGCGTATCTCACGAGTTGTTGAAAAAAGGTCCAATCGGCCCGGGACCAAGAAATGTCCACGTTTCATGGTATTTCAAAACGTATAGCGTCGATAACAGGAAACTCAATTTTCAGACCCCAAGTACTTATATCATCTGCGTATTTCACGTTTTGTTGAAAAATGGTCGAATCGGCCCGGGACCAAGAAATGTTCACGTTTCATGGTATTTCAAAACGTATAGCGTCGATAACACGAAACTCAATTTTCAGATCCCAAGTACTTATATCAGCTCGGAATTTTTCGCGTCGTGAAAAAATGGTCCAATCAGCCCGGGACCATGAAATGTCCACGTTTCATGTTATTTCAAAACGTATAGCGTCGATAACAGGAAACTCAATTTTCAGATCCCAAGTACTTATATCATCTGCGTATCTCACGTGTTGTTGAAAAATGGTCCAATCAGTCCGGGACCAAGAAATGCCCACGTTTCATGGTATTTCAAAACGCATAGCGTCGATAACAGGAAACTCAATATTCAGACCCCAAGTACTTATATCATCTGCGTATTTCACGTGTTGTTGAAAAATGGTCCAATTGGCCCGGGACCAAGAAATGTCCACGTTTCATGTTATTTCAAAACGTATAGCGTCGATAACAGGAAACTCAATTTTCAGATCCCAAGTACTTATATCATCTGCGTATCTCACGTGTTGTTGAAAAATGGTCCAATTGGCCCGGGACCAAGAAAAGTCCACGTTTCATGTTATTTCAAAACGTATAGCGTCGATAACAGGAAACTCAATTTTCAGATCCCAAGTACTTATATCATCTGCGTATCTCACGTGTTGTTGAAAAATGGTCCAATTGGCCCGGGACCAAGAAATGTCCACGTTTCATGGTATTTCAAAACGTATAGCGTCGATAACAGGAAACTTAATTTTCAGACCCCAAGTACTTATATCATCTGCGTATTTCACGTGTTGTTGAAAAATGGTCCAATCGGCCCGGGACCAAGAAATGTCCACGTTTCATGGTATTTCTAAACGTATGAGGTCGATAACTGAAAACTCAATTTTCAGATCCCAAGTACTTATATCATCTGCGTATCTCACGTGTTGTTGAAAAATGGTCCAATCGGCCCGGGACCAAGAAATGTCCACGTTTCATGGTATTTCTAAACGTATTGCGTCGATAACAGAAAACTCAATTTTCAGATCCCAAGTACTTATATCATCTGCGTATTTCACGTGTTGTTGAAAAATGGTCCAATCGGCCCGGGACCAAGAAATGTCCACGTTTCATGGTATTTCTAAACGTATGAGGTCGATAACTGAAAACTCAATTTTCAGATCCCAAGTACTTATATCATCTGCGTATCTCACGTGTTGTTGAAAAATGGTCCAATTGGCCCGGGACCAAGAAATGTCCACGTTTCATGGTATTTCAAAACGTATAGCGTCGATAACAGGAAACTCAATTTTCAGACCCCAAGTACTTATATCATCTGCGTATTTCACGTGTTGTTGAAAAATGGTCCAATCGGCCCGGGACCAAGAAATGTCCACGTTTCATGGTATTTATAAACGTATAGCGTCGATAACAGAAAACTCAATTCTCAGACCCCAAGTACTTATATCATCTGCGTATCTCACGAGTTGTTGAAAAAAGGTCCAATCGGCCCGGGACCAAGAAATGTCCACGTTTCATGGTATTTCAAAACGTATAGCGTCGATAAAAGGAAACTCAATTTTCAGACCCCAAGTACTTATATCATCTGCGTATTTCACGTTTTGTTGAAAAATGGTCGATTCGGCCCGGGACCAAGAAATGTTCACGTTTCATGGTATTTCAAAACGTATAGCGTCGATAATACGAAACTCAATTTTCAGATCCCAAGTACTTATATCAGCTCGGAATTTTTCGCGTCGTGAAAAAATGGTCCAATCAGCCCGGGACCATGAAATGTCCACGTTTCATGTTATTTCAAAACGTATAGCGTCGATAACAGGAAACTCAATTTTCAGATCCCAAGTACTTATATCATCTGCGTATCTCACGTGTTGTTGAAAAATGGTCCAATCAGTCCGGGACCAAGAAAAGCCCACGTTTCATGGTATTTCAAAACGCATAGCGTCGATAACAGGAAACTCAATATTCAGACCCCAAGTACTTATATCATCTGCGTATTTCACGTGTTGTTGAAAAATGGTCCAATCGGCCCGGGACCAAGAAATGTCCACGTTTCATGGTATTTATAAACATATAGCGTCGATAACAGAAAACTCAATTTTCAGATCCCAAGTACTTATATCATCTGCGTATTTCACGTTTTGTTGAAAAATGGTCCAATCGGCCCGGTACCAAGAAATGTTCACGTTTCATGGTATTTCAAAACGTATAGCGTCGATAACACGAAACTCAATTTTCAGATCCCAAGTACTTATATCATCTGCGTATCTCACGTTTTGTTGAAAAATGGTCCAATCATTCCGGGACCAAGAAATGTCCACGTTTCATGGTATTTCTAAACGTAGAGCGTCGATAACAGAAAACACAATTTTCAGGTCCCAAGTACTTACTTCAGCTCGGAATTTTTTGCGTCGTGAAAAAATTCCCCAATCAGCACGGGACCAAGAAATCTCCACGTTTCATGGTATTTATAAATGTATAGCGTCGATAACAGAAAACACAATTTTCAGATCCCAAGTACTTATATCAGCTCGGATTTTTTCGCGTCGTGAAAAAATGGTCCAATCAGCCCGGGACCATGAAATGTCCACGTTTCATGTTATTTCAAAACGTATAGCGTCGATAACAGGAAACCCAATTTTCAGATCCCAAGTACTTATATCATCTGCGTATCTCACGTGTTGTTGAAAAATGGTCCAATTGGCCCGGGACCAAGAAATGTCCACGTTTCATGTTATTTCAAAACGTATAGCGTCGATAACAGGAAACTCAATTTTCAGATCCCAAGTACTTATATCATCTGCGTATCTCACGTGTTGTTGAAAAATGGTCCAATCGGCCCGGGACCAAGAAATGTCCACGTTTCATGGTATTTATAAACGTATAGCGTCGATAACAGAAAACACAATTTTCAGGTCCCAAGTACTTATATCAGCTCGGAATTTTTCGCGTCGTGAAAAAATGGTCCAATCAGCCCGGGACCATGAAATGTCCACGTTTCATGTTATTTCAAAACGTATAGCGTCGATAACAGGAAACTCAATTTTCAGATCCCAAGTACTTATATCATCAGCGTATCTCACGTGTTGTTGAAAAATGGTCCAATTGGCCTGGGACCAAGAAATGTTCACGTTTCATGGTATTTCAGAACGTATAGCGTCGATAACAGGAAACTCAATTCTCAGACCCCAAGTACTTATATCATCTGCGTATTTCACGTGTTGTTGAAAAATGGTCCAATCGGCCCGGGACCAAGAAATGTCCACGTTTCATGGTATTTCAAAACGTATAGCGTCGATAACAGGAAACTCAATTTTCAGACCCCAAGTACTTATATCATCTGCGTATCTCACGTGTTGTTGAAAAATGGTCCAATCGGCCCGGGACCATGAAATGTCCACGTTTCATGTTATTTCAAAACGTATGGCGTCGATAACAGGAAACTCAATTTTCAGATCCCAAGTACTTATATCATCTGCGTATCTCACGAGTTGTTGAAAAAAGGTCCAATCGGCCCGGGACCAAGAAATGTCCACGTTTCATGGTATTTCTAAACGTAGAGCGTCGATAACAGAAAACACAATTTTCAGGTCCCAAGTACTTACATCAGCTCGGAATTTTTCGCGTCGTGAAAAAATTCCCCAATCAGCACGGGACCAAGAAATCTCCACGTTTCATGTTATTTCAAAACGTATAGCGTCGATAACAGGAAACTCAATTTTCAGATCCCAAGTACTTATATCATCTGCGTATCTCACGTGTTGTTGAAAAATGGTCCAATTGGCCCGGGACCAAGAAATGTCCACGTTTCATGTTATTTCAAAACGTTTAGCGTCGATAACAGGAAACTCAATTTTCAGATCCCAAGTAGTTATATCATCTGCGTATCTCACGTGTTGTTGAAAAATGGTCCAATTGGCCCGGGACCAAAAAATGTCCACGTTTCATGTTATTTCAAAACGTATAGCGTCGATAACAGGAAACTCAATTTTCAGATCCCAAGTACTTATATCATCTGCGTATCTCACGTGTTGTTGAAAAATGGTCCAATTGGCCCGGGACCAAGAAATGTCCACGTTTCATGGTATTTCAAAACGTATAGCGTCGATAACAGGAAACTCAATTTTCAGGTCCCAAGTACTTATATCAGCTCGGAATTTTTCGCGTCGTGAAAAAATGGTCCAATCAGCCCGGGACCATGAAATGTCCACGTTTCATGTTATTTCAAAACGTATAGCGTCGATAACAGGAAACTCAATTTTCAGATCCCAAGTACTTATATCATCAGCGTATCTCACGTGTTGTTGAAAAATGGTCCAATTGGCCTGGGACCAAGAAATGTTCACGTTTCATGGTATTTCAGAACGTATAGCGTCGATAACAGGAAACTCAATTCTCAGACCCCAAGTACTTATATCATCTGCGTATTTCACGTGTTGTTGAAAAATGGTCCAATCGGCCCGGGACCAAGAAATGTCCACGTTTCATGGTATTTCAAAACGTATAGCGTCGATAACAGGAAACTCAATTTTCAGACCCCAAGTACTTATATCATCTGCGTATCTCACGTGTTGTTGAAAAATGGTCCAATCGGCCCGGGACCATGAAATGTCCACGTTTCATGTTATTTCAAAACGTATGGCGTCGATAACAGGAAACTCAATTTTCAGATCCCAAGTACTTATATCATCTGCGTATCTCACGAGTTGTTGAAAAAAGGTCCAATCGGCCCGGGACCAAGAAATGTCCACGTTTCATGGTATTTCTAAACGTAGAGCGTCGATAACAGAAAACACAATTTTCAGGTCCCAAGTACTTACATCAGCTCGGAATTTTTCGCGTCGTGAAAAAATTCCCCAATCAGCACGGGACCAAGAAATCTCCACGTTTCATGTTATTTCAAAACGTATAGCGTCGATAACAGGAAACTCAATTTTCAGATCCCAAGTACTTATATCATCTGCGTATCTCACGTGTTGTTGAAAAATGGTCCAATTGGCCCGGGACCAAGAAATGTCCACGTTTCATGGTATTTCAAAACGTATAGCGTCGATAACAGGAAACTCAATTTTCAGACCCCAAGTACTTATATCATCTGCGTATTTCACGTGTTGTTGAAAAATGGTCCAATCGGCCCGGGACCAAGAAATGTCCACGTTTCATGGTATTTCAAAACGTATAGCGTCGATAACAGGAAACTCAATTTTCAGACCCCAAGTACTTATATCATCTGCGTATTTCACGTTTTGTTGAAAAATGGTCGAATCGGCCCGGGACCAAGAAATGTTCACGTTTCATGGTATTTCAAAACGTATAGCGTCGATAACACGAAACTCAATTTTCAGATCCCAAGTACTTATATCAGCTCGGAATTTTTCGCGTCGTGAAAAAATGGTCCAATCAGCCCGGGACCATGAAATGTCCACGTTTCATGTTATTTCAAAACGTATAGCGTCGATAACAGGAAACTCAATTTTCAGATCCCAAGTACTTATATCATCTGCGTATCTCACGTGTTGTTGAAAAATGGTCCAATCAGTCCGGGACCAAGAAATGCCCACGTTTCATGGTATTTCAAAACGCATAGCGTCGATAACAGGAAACTCAATATTCAGACCCCAAGTACTTATATCATCTGCGTATTTCACGTGTTGTTGAAAAATGGTCCAATCGGCCCGGGACCAAGAAATGTCCACGTTTCATGGTATTTATAAACATATAGCGTCGATAACAGAAAACTCAATTTTCAGATCCCAAGTACTTATATCATCTGCGTATTTCACGTTTTGTTGAAAAATGGTCCAATCGGCCCGGTACCAAGAAATGTTCACGTTTCATGGTATTTCAAAACGTATAGCGTCGATAACACGAAACTCAATTTTCAGATCCCAAGTACTTATATCATCTGCGTATCTCACGTTTTGTTGAAAAATGGTCCAATCATTCCGGGACCAAGAAATGTCCACGTTTCATGGTATTTCTAAACGTATGAGGTCGATAACTGAAAACTCAATTTTCAGATCCCAAGTACTTGTATCATCTGCGTATCTCACGAGTTGTTGAAAAAAGGTCCAATCGGCCCGGGACCAAGAAATGTCCACGTTTCATGGTATTTCTAAACGTAGAGCGTCGATAACAGAAAACACAATTTTCAGGTCCCAAGTACTTACTTCAGCTCGGAATTTTTCGCGTCGTGAAAAAATTCCCCAATCAGCACGGGACCAAGAAATCTCCACGTTTCATGGTATTTATAAATGTATAGCGTCGATAACAGAAAACACAATTTTCAGATCCCAAGTACTTATATCAGCTCGGATTTTTTCGCGTCGTGAAAAAATGGTCCAATCAGCCCGGGACCATGAAATGTCCACATTTCATGTTATTTCAAAACGTATAGCGTCGATAACAGGAAACCCAATTTTCAGATCCCAAGTACTTATATCATCTGCGTATCTCACGTGTTGTTGAAAAATGGTCCAATTGGCCCGGGACCAAGAATTGTCCACGTTTCATGGTATTTCTAAACGTATTGCGTCGATAACAGAAAACACAATTTTCAGGTCCCAAGTACTTATATCAGCTCGGAATTTTTCGCGTCGTGAAAAAATGGTCCAATCAGCCCGGGACCAAGAAATGTCCACGTTTCATGGTATTTCTAAACATATGAGGTCGATATCTGAAAACTCAATTTTCAGGTCCCAAGTACTTACATCAGCTCGGAATTTTTCGCGTCGTGAAAAAATTCCCCAATCAGCACGGGACCAAGAAATCTCCACGTTTCATGGTATTTATAAACGTATAGCGTCGATAACAGAAAACACAATTTTCAGATCCCAAGTACTTATATCAGCTCGGATTTTTTCGCGTCGTGAACAAATGGTCCAATCCGCCCGGGACCATGAAATGTCCACGTTTCATGTTATTTCAAAACGTATAGCGTCGATAACAGGAAACTCAATTTTCAGATCCCAAGTACTTATATCATCTGCGTATCTCACGTGTTGTTGAAAAATGGTCCAATCAGTCCGGGACCAAGAAATGTCCACGTTTCATGGTATTTCAAAACGCATAGCGTCGATAACAGGAAACTCAATATTCAGACCCCAAGTACTTATTTCATCTGCGTATTTCACGTGTTGTTGAAAAATGGTCCAATCGGCCCGGGACCAAGAAATGTCCACGTTTCATGGTATTTATAAACATATAGCGTCGATAACAGAAAACTCAATTTTCAGATCCCAAGTACTTATATCATCTGCGTATCTCACGTGTTGTTGAAAAATGGTCCAATCGGCCCGGGACCAAGAAATGTCCACGTTTCATGGTATTTCTAAACGTATTGCGTCGATAACAGAAAACACAATTTTCAGGTCTCAAGTACTTATATCAGCTCGGAATTTTTCGCGTCGTGAAAAAATGGTCCAATCAGCCCGGGACCAAGAAATGTCCACGTTTCATGGTATTTCTAAACATATAAGGTCGATAACTGAAAACTCAATTTTCAGATCCCAAGTACTTATATCATCTGCGTATCTCACGAGTTGTTGAAAAAAGGTCCAATCGGCCCGGGACCAAGAAATGTCCACGTTTCATGGTATTTATAAACGTATAGCGTCGATAACAGAAAACATAATTTTCAGGTCCCAAGTACTTATATCAGCTCGGAATTTTTCGCGCGGTGAAAAAATGGTCCAATCAGCCCGGGACCAAGAAATGTCCACGTTTCATGGTATTTCTAAACATATAAGGTCGATAACTGAAAACTCAATTCTCAGACCCCAAGTACTTATATCATCTGCGTATCTCACGTGTTGTTGAAAAATGGTCCAATCGGCCCGGGACCAAGAAATGTCCACGTTTCATGGTATTTCTAAACGTATTGCGTCGATAACAGAAAACTCAATTTTCAGATCCCAAGTACTTATATCATCTGCGTATTTCACGTTTTGTTGAAAAATGGTCGAATCGGCCCGGGACCAAGAAATGTTCACGTTTCATGGTATTTCAAAACGTATAGCGTCGATAACACGAAACTCAATTTTCAGATCCCAAGTACTTATATCAGCTCGGAATTTTTCGCGTCGTGAAAAAATGGTCCAATCAGCCCGGGACCATGAAATGTCCACGTTTCATGTTATTTCAAAACGTATAGCGTCGATAACAGGAAACTCAATATTCAGACCCCAAGTACTTATATCATCTGCGTATTTCACGTGTTGTTGAAAAATGGTCCAATCGGCCCGGGACCAAGAAATGTCCACGTTTCATGGTATTTATAAACATATAGCGTCGATAACAGAAAACTCAATTTTCAGATCCCAAGTACTTATATCATCTGCGTATTTCACGTTTTGTTGAAAAATGGTCCAATCGGCCCGGTACCAAGAAATGTTCACGTTTCATGGTATTTCAAAACGTATAGCGTCGATAACACGAAACTCAATTTTCAGATCCCAAGTACTTATATCATCTGCGTATCTCACGTTTTGTTGAAAAATGGTCCAATCATTCCGGGACCAAGAAATGTCCACGTTTCATGGTATTTCTAAACGTATGAGGTCGATAACTGAAAACTCAATTTTCAGATCCCAATTACTTATATCATCTGCGTATCTCACGAGTTGTTGAAAAAAGGTCCAATCGGCCCGGGACCAAGAAATGTCCACGTTTCATGGTATTTCTAAACGTAGAGCGTCGATAACAGAAAACACAATTTTCAGGTCCCAAGTACTTACTTCAGCTCGGAATTTTTCGCGTCGTGAAAAAATTCCCCAATCAGCACGGGACCAAGAAATCTCCACGTTTCATGGTATTTATAAGTGTATAGCGTCGATAACAGAAAACACAATTTTCAGATCCCAAGTACTTATATCAGCTCGGATTTTTTCGCGTCGTGAAAAAATGGTCCAATCAGCCCGGGACCATGAAATGTCCACGTTTCATGTTATTTCAAAACGTATAGCGTCGATAACAGGAAACCCAATTTTCAGATCCCAAGTACTTATATCATCTGCGTATCTCACGTGTTGTTGAAAAATGGTCCAATTGGCCCGGGACCAAGAAATGTCCACGTTTCATGTTATTTCAAAACGTATAGCGTCGATAACAGGAAACTCAATTTTCAGATCCCAAGTACTTATATCATCTGCGTATCTCACGTGTTGTTGAAAAATGGTCCAATTGGCCCGGGACCAAGAAATGTCCACGTTTCATGGTATTTCAAAACGTATAGCGTCGATAACAGGAAACTCAATTTTCAGACCCCAAGTACTTATATTATCTGCGTATTTCACGTGTTGTTGAAAAATGGTCCAATCGGCCCGGGACCAAGAAATGTACACGTTTCATGGTATTTATAAACGTATAGCGTCGATAACAGAAAACTCAATTTTCAGATCCCAAGTACTTATATCATCTGCGTATTTCACGTGTTGTTGAAAAATGGTCCAATCGGCCCGGGACCAAGAAATGTCCACGTTTCATGGTATTTCTAAACGTATGAGGTCGATAACTGAAAACTCAATTTTCAGATCCCAAGTACTTATATCATCTGCGTATCTCACGTGTTGTTGAAAAATGGTCCAATCGGCCCGGGACCAAGAAATGTCCACGTTTCATGGTATTTCTAAACGTATTGCGTCGATAACAGAAAACACAATTTTCAGGTCTCAAGTACTTATATCAGCTCGGAATTTTTGGCGTCGTGAAAAAATGGTCCAATCAGCCCGGGACCAAGAAATGTCCACGTTTCATGGTATTTCTAAACATATGAGGTCGATATCTGAAAACTCAATTTTCAGATCCCAAGTACTTATATCGTCTGCGTATTTCACGTGTTGTTGAAAAATGGTCCAATCGGCCCGGGACCAAGAAATGTCCACGTTTCATGGTATTTCTAAACGTATTGCGTCGATAACAGAAAACACAATTTTCAGGTCTCAAGTACTTATATCAGCTCGGAATTTTTCGCGTCGTGAAAAAATGGTCCAATCAGCCCGGGACCAAGAAATGTCCACGTTTCATGGTATTTCTAAACATATGAGGTCGATATCTGAAAACTCAATTTTCAGATCCCAAGTACTTATATCATCTGCGTATTTCACGTGTTGTTGAAAAATGGTCCAATTGGCCCGGGACCAAGAAATGTTCACGTTTCATGGTATTTCAAAACGTATAGCGTCGATAACACGAAACTCAATTTTCAGATCCCAAGTACTTATATCAGCTCGGAATTTTTCGCGTCGTGAAAAAATGGTCCAATCAGCCCGGGACCAAGAAATGTCCACGTTTCATGGTATTTCTAAACATATAAGGTCGATAACTGAAAACTCAATTTTCAGATCCCAAGTACTTATATCATCTGCGTATCTCACGAATTGTTGAAAAAAGGTCCAATCGGCCCGGGACCAAGAAATGTCCACGTTTCATGGTATTTATAAACGTATAGCGTCGATAACAGAAAACATAATTTTCAGGTCCCAAGTACTTATATCAGCTCGGAATTTTTCGCGCGGTGAAAAAATGGTCCAATCAGCCCGGGACCAAGAAATGTCCACGTTTCATGGTATTTCTAAACATATAAGGTCGATAACTGAAAACTCAATTCTCAGACCCCAAGTACTTATATCATCTGCGTATCTCACGAGTTGTTGAAAAAAGGTCCAATCGGCCCGGGACCAAGAAATGTCCACGTTTCATGGTATTTCAAAACGTATAGCGTCGATAACAGGAAACTCAATTTTCAGACCCCAAGTACTTATATCATCTGCGTATTTCACGTTTTGTTGAAAAATGGTCGAATCGGCCCGGGACCAAGAAATGTTCACGTTTCATGGTATTTCAAAACGTATAGCGTCGATAACACGAAACTCAATTTTCAGATCCCAAGTACTTATATCAGCTCGGAATTTTTCGCGTCGTGAAAAAATGGTCCAATCAGCCCGGGACCAAGAAATGTCCACGTTTCATGGTATTTCTAAACATATAAGGTCGATAACTGAAAACTCAATTTTCAGATCCCAAGTACTTATATCATCTGCGTATCTCACGAGTTGTTGAAAAAAGGTCCAATCGGCCCGGGACCAAGAAATGTCCACGTTTCATGGTATTTATAAACGTATAGCGTCGATAACAGAAAACATAATTTTCAGGTCCCAAGTACTTATATCAGCTCGGAATTTTTCGCGCGGTGAAAAAATGGTCCAATCAGCCCGGGACCAAGAAATGTCCACGTTTCATGGTATTTCTAAACATATAAGGTCGATAACTGAAAACTCAATTCTCAGACCCCAAGTACTTATATCATCTGCGTATCTCACGAGTTGTTGAAAAAAGGTCCAATCGGCCCGGGACCAAGAAATGTCCACGTTTCATGGTATTTCAAAACGTATAGCGTCGATAACAGGAAACTCAATTTTCAGACCCCAAGTACTTATATCATCTGCGTATTTCACGTTTTGTTGAAAAATGGTCGAATCGGCCCGGGACCAAGAAATGTTCACGTTTCATGGTATTTCAAAACGTATAGCGTCGATAACACGAAACTCAATTTTCAGATCCCAAGTACTTATATCAGCTCGGAATTTTTCGCGTCGTGAAAAAATGGTCCAATCAGCCCGGGACCATGAAATGTCCACGTTTCATGTTATTTCAAAACGTATAGCGTCGATAACAGGAAACTCAATTTTCAGATCCCAAGTACTTATATCATCTGCGTATCTCACGTGTTGTTGAAAAATGGTCCAATCAGTCCGGGACCAAGAAATGCCCACGTTTCATGGTATTTCAAAACGCATAGCGTCGATAACAGGAAACTCAATATTCAGACCCCAAGTACTTATATCATCTGCGTATTTCACGTGTTGTTGAAAAATGGTCCAATCGGCCCGGGACCAAGAAATGTCCACGTTTCATGGTATTTATAAACATATAGCGTCGATAACAGAAAACTCAATTTTCAGATCCCAAGTACTTATATCATCTGCGTATTTCACGTTTTGTTGAAAAATGGTCCAATCGGCCCGGTACCAAGAAATGTTCACGTTTCATGGTATTTCAAAACGTATAGCGTCGATAACACGAAACTCAATTTTCAGATCCCAAGTACTTATATCATCTGCGTATCTCACGTTTTGTTGAAAAATGGTCCAATCATTCCGGGACCAAGAAATGTCCACGTTTCATGGTATTTCTAAACGTATGAGGTCGATAACTGAAAACTCAATTTTCAGATCCCAAGTACTTGTATCATCTGCGTATCTCACGAGTTGTTGAAAAAAGGTCCAATCGGCCCGGGACCAAGAAATGTCCACGTTTCATGGTATTTCTAAACGTAGAGCGTCGATAACAGAAAACACAATTTTCAGGTCCCAAGTACTTACTTCAGCTCGGAATTTTTCGCGTCGTGAAAAAATTCCCCAATCAGCACGGGACCAAGAAATCTCCACGTTTCATGGTATTTATAAATGTATAGCGTCGATAACAGAAAACACAATTTTCAGATCCCAAGTACTTATATCAGCTCGGATTTTTTCGCGTCGTGAAAAAATGGTCCAATCAGCCCGGGACCATGAAATGTCCACATTTCATGTTATTTCAAAACGTATAGCGTCGATAACAGGAAACCCAATTTTCAGATCCCAAGTACTTATATCATCTGCGTATCTCACGTGTTGTTGAAAAATGGTCCAATTGGCCCGGGACCAAGAATTGTCCACGTTTCATGGTATTTCTAAACGTATTGCGTCGATAACAGAAAACACAATTTTCAGGTCCCAAGTACTTATATCAGCTCGGAATTTTTCGCGTCGTGAAAAAATGGTCCAATCAGCCCGGGACCAAGAAATGTCCACGTTTCATGGTATTTCTAAACATATGAGGTCGATATCTGAAAACTCAATTTTCAGGTCCCAAGTACTTACATCAGCTCGGAATTTTTCGCGTCGTGAAAAAATTCCCCAATCAGCACGGGACCAAGAAATCTCCACGTTTCATGGTATTTATAAACGTATAGCGTCGATAACAGAAAACACAATTTTCAGATCCCAAGTACTTATATCAGCTCGGATTTTTTCGCGTCGTGAACAAATGGTCCAATCCGCCCGGGACCATGAAATGTCCACGTTTCATGTTATTTCAAAACGTATAGCGTCGATAACAGGAAACTCAATTTTCAGATCCCAAGTACTTATATCATCTGCGTATCTCACGTGTTGTTGAAAAATGGTCCAATCAGTCCGGGACCAAGAAATGTCCACGTTTCATGGTATTTCAAAACGCATAGCGTCGATAACAGGAAACTCAATATTCAGACCCCAAGTACTTATTTCATCTGCGTATTTCACGTGTTGTTGAAAAATGGTCCAATCGGCCCGGGACCAAGAAATGTCCACGTTTCATGGTATTTATAAACATATAGCGTCGATAACAGAAAACTCAATTTTCAGATCCCAAGTACTTATATCATCTGCGTATTTCACGTTTTGTTGACAAATGGTCCAATCGGCCCGGGACCAAGAAATGTTCACGTTTCATGGTATTTCAAAACGTATAGCGTCGATAACACGAAACTCAATTTTCAGATCCCAAGTACTTATATCATCTGCGTATCTCACGTTTTGTTGAAAAATGGTCCAATCAGTCCGGGACCAAGAAATGTCCACGTTTCATGGTATTTCTAAACGTATGAGGTCGATAACTGAAAACTCAATTTTCAGATCCCAAGTACTTATATCATCTGCGTATCTCACGTGTTGTTGAAAAATGGTCCAATCGGCCCGGGACCATGAAATGTCCACGTTTCATGTTATTTCAAAACGTATGGCGTCGATAACAGGAAACTCAATTTTCAGATCCCAAGTACTTATATCATCTGCGTATCTCACGAGTTGTTGAAAAAAGGTCCAATCGGCCCGGGACCAAGAAATGTCCACGTTTCATGGTATTTCTAAACGTAGAGCGTCGATAACAGAAAACACAATTTTCAGGTCCCAAGTACTTACATCAGCTCGGAATTTTTCGCGTCGTGAAAAAATTCCCCAATCAGCACGGGACCAAGAAATCTCCACGTTTCATGTTATTTCAAAACGTATAGCGTCGATAACAGGAAACTCAATTTTCAGATCCCAAGTACTTATATCATCTGCGTATCTCACATGTTGTTGAAAAATGGTCCAATTGGCCCGGGACCAAGAAATGTCCACGTTTCATGTTATTTCAAAACGTTTAGCGTCGATAACAGGAAACTCAATTTTCAGATCCCAAGTAGTTATATCATCTGCGTATCTCACGTGTTGTTGAAAAATGGTCCAATTGGCCCGGGACCAAGAAATGTCCACGTTTCATGTTATTTCAAAACGTATAGCGTCGATAACAGGAAACTCAATTTTCAGATCCCAAGTACTTATATCATCTGCGTATCTCACGTGTTGTTGAAAAATGGTCCAATTGGCCCGGGACCAAGAAATGTCCACGTTTCATGGTATTTCAAAACGTATAGCGTCGATAACAGGAAACTCAATTTTCAGACCCCAAGTACTTATATCATCTGCGTATTTCACGTGTTGTTGAAAAATGGTCCAATCGGCCCGGGACCAAGAAATGTCCACGTTTCATGGTATTTATAAACGTATAGCGTCGATAACAGAAAACTCAATTCTCAGACCCCAAGTACTTATATCATCTGCGTATCTCACGAGTTGTTGAAAAAAGGTCCAATCGGCCCGGGACCAAGAAATGTCCACGTTTCATGGTATTTCAAAACGTATAGCGTCGATAAAAGGAAACTCAATTTTCAGACCCCAAGTACTTATATCATCTGCGTATTTCACGTTTTGTTGAAAAATGGTCGATTCGGCCCGGGACCAAGAAATGTTCACGTTTCATGGTATTTCAAAACGTATAGCGTCGATAATACGAAACTCAATTTTCAGATCCCAAGTACTTATATCAGCTCGGAATTTTTCGCGTCGTGAAAAAATGGTCCAATCAGCCCGGGACCATGAAATGTCCACGTTTCATGTTATTTCAAAACGTATAGCGTCGATAACAGGAAACTCAATTTTCAGATCCCAAGTACTTATATCATCTGCGTATCTCACGTGTTGTTGAAAAATGGTCCAATCAGTCCGGGACCAAGAAAAGCCCACGTTTCATGGTATTTCAAAACGCATAGCGTCGATAACAGGAAACTCAATATTCAGACCCCAAGTACTTATATCATCTGCGTATTTCACGTGTTGTTGAAAAATGGTCCAATCGGCCCGGGACCAAGAAATGTCCACGTTTCATGGTATTTATAAACATATAGCGTCGATAACAGAAAACTCAATTTTCAGATCCCAAGTACTTATATCATCTGCGTATTTCACGTTTTGTTGAAAAATGGTCCAATCGGCCCGGTACCAAGAAATGTTCACGTTTCATGGTATTTCAAAACGTATAGCGTCGATAACACGAAACTCAATTTTCAGATCCCAAGTACTTATATCATCTGCGTATCTCACGTTTTGTTGAAAAATGGTCCAATCATTCCGGGACCAAGAAATGTCCACGTTTCATGGTATTTCTAAACGTAGAGCGTCGATAACAGAAAACACAATTTTCAGGTCCCAAGTACTTACTTCAGCTCGGAATTTTTTGCGTCGTGAAAAAATTCCCCAATCAGCACGGGACCAAGAAATCTCCACGTTTCATGGTATTTATAAATGTATAGCGTCGATAACAGAAAACACAATTTTCAGATCCCAAGTACTTATATCAGCTCGGATTTTTTCGCGTCGTGAAAAAATGGTCCAATCAGCCCGGGACCATGAAATGTCCACGTTTCATGTTATTTCAAAACGTATAGCGTCGATAACAGGAAACCCAATTTTCAGATCCCAAGTACTTATATCATCTGCGTATCTCACGTGTTGTTGAAAAATGGTCCAATTGGCCCGGGACCAAGAAATGTCCACGTTTCATGTTATTTCAAAACGTATAGCGTCGATAACAGGAAACTCAATTTTCAGATCCCAAGTACTTATATCATCTGCGTATCTCACGTGTTGTTGAAAAATGGTCCAATTGGCCCGGGACCAAGAAATGTCCACGTTTCATGGTATTTCAAAACGTATAGCGTCGATAACAGGAAACTCAATTTTCAGGTCCCAAGTACTTATATCAGCTCGGAATTTTTCGCGTCGTGAAAAAATGGTCCAATCAGCCCGGGACCATGAAATGTCCACGTTTCATGTTATTTCAAAACGTATAGCGTCGATAACAGGAAACTCAATTTTCAGATCCCAAGTACTTATATCATCAGCGTATCTCACGTGTTGTTGAAAAATGGTCCAATTGGCCTGGGACCAAGAAATGTTCACGTTTCATGGTATTTCAGAACGTATAGCGTCGATAACAGGAAACTCAATTCTCAGACCCCAAGTACTTATATCATCTGCGTATTTCACGTGTTGTTGAAAAATGGTCCAATCGGCCCGGGACCAAGAAATGTCCACGTTTCATGGTATTTCTAAACGTAGAGCGTCGATAACAGAAAACACAATTTTCAGGTCCCAAGTACTTACATCAGCTCGGAATTTTTCGCGTCGTGAAAAAATTCCCCAATCAGCACGGGACCAAGAAATCTCCACGTTTCATGTTATTTCAAAACGTATAGCGTCGATAACAGGAAACTCAATTTTCAGATCCCAAGTATTTATATCATCTGCGTATCTCACGTGTTGTTGAAAAATGGTCCAATTGGCCCGGGACCAAGAAATGTCCACGTTTCATGGTATTTCAAAACGTAGAGCGTCGATAACAGGAAACTCAATTTTCAGACCCCAAGTACTTATATCATCTGCATATTTCACGTGTTGTTGAAAAATGGTCCAATCGGCCCGGGACCAAGAAATGTCCACGTTTCATGGTATTTATAAACGTATAGCGTCGATAACAGAAAACTCAATTTTCAGATCCCAAGTATTTATATCATCTGCGTATTTCACGTGTTGTTGAAAAATGGTCCAATCGGCCCGGGACCAAGAAATGTCCACGCTTCATGGTATTTCTAAACGTATGAGGTCGATAACTGAAAACTCAATTTTCAGATCCCAAGTACTTATATCATCTGCGTATCTCACGTGTTGTTGAAAAATGGTCCAATCGGCCCGGGACCAAGAAATGTCCACGTTTCATGGTATTTCTAAACGTATTGCGTCGATAACAGAAAACACAATTTTCAGGTCTCAAGTACTTATATCAGCTCGGAATTTTTCGCGTCGTGAAAAAATTGTCCAATCAGCCCGGGACCAAGAAATGTCCACGTTTCATGGTATTTCTAAACATATGAGGTCGATATCTGAAAACTCAATTTTCAGATCCCAAGTACTTATATCATCTGCGTATTTCACGTGTTGTTGAAAAATGGTCCAATTGGCCCGGGACCAAGAAATGTTCACGTTTCATGGTATTTCAAAACGTATAGCGTCGATAACACGAAACTCAATTTTCAGATCCCAAGTACTTATATCAGCTCGGAATTTTTCGCGTCGTGAAAAAATGGTCCAATCAGCCCGGGACCAAGAACTGTCCACGTTTCATGGTATTTCTAAACATATAAGGTCGATAACTGAAAACTCAATTCTCAGACCCCAAGTACTTATATCATCTGCGTATCTCACGAGTTGTTGAAAAAAGGTCCAATCGGCCCGGGACCAAGAAATGTCCACGTTTCATGGTATTTCAAAACGTATAGCGTCGATAACAGGAAACTCAATTTTCAGACCCCAAGTACTTATATCATCTGCGTATTTCACGTTTTGTTGAAAAATGGTCGAATCGGCCCGGGACCAAGAAATGTTCACGTTTCATGGTATTTCAAAACGTATAGCGTCGATAACACGAAACTCAATTTTCAGATCCCAAGTACTTATATCAGCTCGGAATTTTTCGCGTCGTGAAAAAATGGTCCAATCAGCCCGGGACCATGAAATGTCCACGTTTCATGTTATTTCAAAACGTATAGCGTCGATAACAGGAAACTCAATTTTCAGATCCCAAGTACTTATATCATCTGCGTATCTCACGTGTTGTTGAAAAATGGTCCAATCAGTCCGGGACCAAGAAATGCCCACGTTTCATGGTATTTCAAAACGCATAGCGTCGATAACAGGAAACTCAATATTCAGACCCCAAGTACTTATATCATCTGCGTATTTCACGTGTTGTTGAAAAATGGTCCAATTGGCCCGGGACCAAGAAATGTCCACGTTTCATGTTATTTCAAAACGTATAGCGTCGATAACAGGAAACTCAATTTTCAGATCCCAAGTACTTATATCATCTGCGTATCTCACGTGTTGTTGAAAAATGGTCCAATTGGCCCGGGACCAAGAAAAGTCCACGTTTCATGTTATTTCAAAACGTATAGCGTCGATAACAGGAAACTCAATTTTCAGATCCCAAGTACTTATATCATCTGCGTATCTCACGTGTTGTTGAAAAATGGTCCAATTGGCCCGGGACCAAGAAATGTCCACGTTTCATGGTATTTCAAAACGTATAGCGTCGATAACAGGAAACTTAATTTTCAGACCCCAAGTACTTATATCATCTGCGTATTTCACGTGTTGTTGAAAAATGGTCCAATCGGCCCGGGACCAAGAAATGTCCACGTTTCATGGTATTTCTAAACGTATGAGGTCGATAACTGAAAACTCAATTTTCAGATCCCAAGTACTTATATCATCTGCGTATCTCACGTGTTGTTGAAAAATGGTCCAATCGGCCCGGGACCAAGAAATGTCCACGTTTCATGGTATTTCTAAACGTATTGCGTCGATAACAGAAAACTCAATTTTCAGATCCCAAGTACTTATATCATCTGCGTATTTCACGTGTTGTTGAAAAATGGTCCAATCGGCCCGGGACCAAGAAATGTCCACGTTTCATGGTATTTCTAAACGTATGAGGTCGATAACTGAAAACTCAATTTTCAGATCCCAAGTACTTATATCATCTGCGTATCTCACGTGTTGTTGAAAAATGGTCCAATTGGCCCGGGACCAAGAAATGTCCACGTTTCATGGTATTTCAAAACGTATAGCGTCGATAACAGGAAACTCAATTTTCAGACCCCAAGTACTTATATCATCTGCGTATTTCACGTGTTGTTGAAAAATGGTCCAATCGGCCCGGGACCAAGAAATGTCCACGTTTCATGGTATTTATAAACGTATAGCGTCGATAACAGAAAACTCAATTCTCAGACCCCAAGTACTTATATCATCTGCGTATCTCACGAGTTGTTGAAAAAAGGTCCAATCGGCCCGGGACCAAGAAATGTCCACGTTTCATGGTATTTCAAAACGTATAGCGTCGATAAAAGGAAACTCAATTTTCAGACCCCAAGTACTTATATCATCTGCGTATTTCACGTTTTGTTGAAAAATGGTCGATTCGGCCCGGGACCAAGAAATGTTCACGTTTCATGGTATTTCAAAACGTATAGCGTCGATAATACGAAACTCAATTTTCAGATCCCAAGTACTTATATCAGCTCGGAATTTTTCGCGTCGTGAAAAAATGGTCCAATCAGCCCGGGACCATGAAATGTCCACGTTTCATGTTATTTCAAAACGTATAGCGTCGATAACAGGAAACTCAATTTTCAGATCCCAAGTACTTATATCATCTGCGTATCTCACGTGTTGTTGAAAAATGGTCCAATCAGTCCGGGACCAAGAAAAGCCCACGTTTCATGGTATTTCAAAACGCATAGCGTCGATAACAGGAAACTCAATATTCAGACCCCAAGTACTTATATCATCTGCGTATTTCACGTGTTGTTGAAAAATGGTCCAATCGGCCCGGGACCAAGAAATGTCCACGTTTCATGGTATTTATAAACATATAGCGTCGATAACAGAAAACTCAATTTTCAGATCCCAAGTACTTATATCATCTGCGTATTTCACGTTTTGTTGAAAAATGGTCCAATCGGCCCGGTACCAAGAAATGTTCACGTTTCATGGTATTTCAAAACGTATAGCGTCGATAACACGAAACTCAATTTTCAGATCCCAAGTACTTATATCATCTGCGTATCTCACGTTTTGTTGAAAAATGGTCCAATCATTCCGGGACCAAGAAATGTCCACGTTTCATGGTATTTCTAAACGTAGAGCGTCGATAACAGAAAACACAATTTTCAGGTCCCAAGTACTTACTTCAGCTCGGAATTTTTTGCGTCGTGAAAAAATTCCCCAATCAGCACGGGACCAAGAAATCTCCACGTTTCATGGTATTTATAAATGTATAGCGTCGATAACAGAAAACACAATTTTCAGATCCCAAGTACTTATATCAGCTCGGATTTTTTCGCGTCGTGAAAAAATGGTCCAATCAGCCCGGGACCATGAAATGTCCACGTTTCATGTTATTTCAAAACGTATAGCGTCGATAACAGGAAACCCAATTTTCAGATCCCAAGTACTTATATCATCTGCGTATCTCACGTGTTGTTGAAAAATGGTCCAATTGGCCCGGGACCAAGAAATGTCCACGTTTCATGTTATTTCAAAACGTATAGCGTCGATAACAGGAAACTCAATTTTCAGATCCCAAGTACTTATATCATCTGCGTATCTCACGTGTTGTTGAAAAATGGTCCAATCGGCCCGGGACCAAGAAATGTCCACGTTTCATGGTATTTATAAACGTATAGCGTCGATAACAGAAAACACAATTTTCAGGTCCCAAGTACTTATATCAGCTCGGAATTTTTCGCGTCGTGAAAAAATGGTCCAATCAGCCCGGGACCATGAAATGTCCACGTTTCATGTTATTTCAAAACGTATAGCGTCGATAACAGGAAACTCAATTTTCAGATCCCAAGTACTTATATCATCAGCGTATCTCACGTGTTGTTGAAAAATGGTCCAATTGGCCTGGGACCAAGAAATGTTCACGTTTCATGGTATTTCAGAACGTATAGCGTCGATAACAGGAAACTCAATTCTCAGACCCCAAGTACTTATATCATCTGCGTATTTCACGTGTTGTTGAAAAATGGTCCAATCGGCCCGGGACCAAGAAATGTCCACGTTTCATGGTATTTCAAAACGTATAGCGTCGATAACAGGAAACTCAATTTTCAGACCCCAAGTACTTATATCATCTGCGTATCTCACGTGTTGTTGAAAAATGGTCCAATCGGCCCGGGACCATGAAATGTCCACGTTTCATGTTATTTCAAAACGTATGGCGTCGATAACAGGAAACTCAATTTTCAGATCCCAAGTACTTATATCATCTGCGTATCTCACGAGTTGTTGAAAAAAGGTCCAATCGGCCCGGGACCAAGAAATGTCCACGTTTCATGGTATTTCAAAACGTTTAGCGTCGATAACAGGAAACTCAATTTTCAGATCCCAAGTAGTTATATCATCTGCGTATCTCACGTGTTGTTGAAAAATGGTCCAATTGGCCCGGGACCAAAAAATGTCCACGTTTCATGTTATTTCAAAACGTATAGCGTCGATAACAGGAAACTCAATTTTCAGATCCCAAGTACTTATATCATCTGCGTATCTCACGTGTTGTTGAAAAATGGTCCAATTGGCCCGGGACCAAGAAATGTCCACGTTTCATGGTATTTCAAAACGTATAGCGTCGATAACAGGAAACTCAATTTTCAGGTCCCAAGTACTTATATCAGCTCGGAATTTTTCGCGTCGTGAAAAAATGGTCCAATCAGCCCGGGACCATGAAATGTCCACGTTTCATGTTATTTCAAAACGTATAGCGTCGATAACAGGAAACTCAATTTTCAGATCCCAAGTACTTATATCATCAGCGTATCTCACGTGTTGTTGAAAAATGGTCCAATTGGCCTGGGACCAAGAAATGTTCACGTTTCATGGTATTTCAGAACGTATAGCGTCGATAACAGGAAACTCAATTCTCAGACCCCAAGTACTTATATCATCTGCGTATTTCACGTGTTGTTGAAAAATGGTCCAATCGGCCCGGGACCAAGAAATGTCCACGTTTCATGGTATTTCAAAACGTATAGCGTCGATAACAGGAAACTCAATTTTCAGACCCCAAGTACTTATATCATCTGCGTATCTCACGTGTTGTTGAAAAATGGTCCAATCGGCCCGGGACCATGAAATGTCCACGTTTCATGTTATTTCAAAACGTATGGCGTCGATAACAGGAAACTCAATTTTCAGATCCCAAGTACTTATATCATCTGCGTATCTCACGAGTTGTTGAAAAAAGGTCCAATCGGCCCGGGACCAAGAAATGTCCACGTTTCATGGTATTTCTAAACGTAGAGCGTCGATAACAGAAAACACAATTTTCAGGTCCCAAGTACTTACATCAGCTCGGAATTTTTCGCGTCGTGAAAAAATTCCCCAATCAGCACGGGACCAAGAAATCTCCACGTTTCATGTTATTTCAAAACGTATAGCGTCGATAACAGGAAACTCAATTTTCAGATCCCAAGTACTTATATCATCTGCGTATCTCACGTGTTGTTGAAAAATGGTCCAATTGGCCCGGGACCAAGAAATGTCCACGTTTCATGGTATTTCAAAACGTATAGCGTCGATAACAGGAAACTCAATTTTCAGACCCCAAGTACTTATATCATCTGCGTATTTCACGTGTTGTTGAAAAATGGTCCAATCGGCCCGGGACCAAGAAATGTCCACGTTTCATGGTATTTCAAAACGTATAGCGTCGATAACAGGAAACTCAATTTTCAGACCCCAAGTACTTATATCATCTGCGTATTTCACGTTTTGTTGAAAAATGGTCGAATCGGCCCGGGACCAAGAAATGTTCACGTTTCATGGTATTTCAAAACGTATAGCGTCGATAACACGAAACTCAATTTTCAGATCCCAAGTACTTATATCAGCTCGGAATTTTTCGCGTCGTGAAAAAATGGTCCAATCAGCCCGGGACCATGAAATGTCCACGTTTCATGTTATTTCAAAACGTATAGCGTCGATAACAGGAAACTCAATTTTCAGATCCCAAGTACTTATATCATCTGCGTATCTCACGTGTTGTTGAAAAATGGTCCAATCAGTCCGGGACCAAGAAATGCCCACGTTTCATGGTATTTCAAAACGCATAGCGTCGATAACAGGAAACTCAATATTCAGACCCCAAGTACTTATATCATCTGCGTATTTCACGTGTTGTTGAAAAATGGTCCAATCGGCCCGGGACCAAGAAATGTCCACGTTTCATGGTATTTATAAACATATAGCGTCGATAACAGAAAACTCAATTTTCAGATCCCAAGTACTTATATCATCTGCGTATTTCACGTTTTGTTGAAAAATGGTCCAATCGGCCCGGTACCAAGAAATGTTCACGTTTCATGGTATTTCAAAACGTATAGCGTCGATAACACGAAACTCAATTTTCAGATCCCAAGTACTTATATCATCTGCGTATCTCACGTTTTGTTGAAAAATGGTCCAATCATTCCGGGACCAAGAAATGTCCACGTTTCATGGTATTTCTAAACGTATGAGGTCGATAACTGAAAACTCAATTTTCAGATCCCAAGTACTTGTATCATCTGCGTATCTCACGAGTTGTTGAAAAAAGGTCCAATCGGCCCGGGACCAAGAAATGTCCACGTTTCATGGTATTTCTAAACGTAGAGCGTCGATAACAGAAAACACAATTTTCAGGTCCCAAGTACTTACTTCAGCTCGGAATTTTTCGCGTCGTGAAAAAATTCCCCAATCAGCACGGGACCAAGAAATCTCCACGTTTCATGGTATTTATAAATGTATAGCGTCGATAACAGAAAACACAATTTTCAGATCCCAAGTACTTATATCAGCTCGGATTTTTTCGCGTCGTGAAAAAATGGTCCAATCAGCCCGGGACCATGAAATGTCCACATTTCATGTTATTTCAAAACGTATAGCGTCGATAACAGGAAACCCAATTTTCAGATCCCAAGTACTTATATCATCTGCGTATCTCACGTGTTGTTGAAAAATGGTCCAATTGGCCCGGGACCAAGAATTGTCCACGTTTCATGGTATTTCTAAACGTATTGCGTCGATAACAGAAAACACAATTTTCAGGTCCCAAGTACTTATATCAGCTCGGAATTTTTCGCGTCGTGAAAAAATGGTCCAATCAGCCCGGGACCAAGAAATGTCCACGTTTCATGGTATTTCTAAACATATGAGGTCGATATCTGAAAACTCAATTTTCAGGTCCCAAGTACTTACATCAGCTCGGAATTTTTCGCGTCGTGAAAAAATTCCCCAATCAGCACGGGACCAAGAAATCTCCACGTTTCATGGTATTTATAAACGTATAGCGTCGATAACAGAAAACACAATTTTCAGATCCCAAGTACTTATATCAGCTCGGATTTTTTCGCGTCGTGAACAAATGGTCCAATCCGCCCGGGACCATGAAATGTCCACGTTTCATGTTATTTCAAAACGTATAGCGTCGATAACAGGAAACTCAATTTTCAGATCCCAAGTACTTATATCATCTGCGTATCTCACGTGTTGTTGAAAAATGGTCCAATCAGTCCGGGACCAAGAAATGTCCACGTTTCATGGTATTTCAAAACGCATAGCGTCGATAACAGGAAACTCAATATTCAGACCCCAAGTACTTATTTCATCTGCGTATTTCACGTGTTGTTGAAAAATGGTCCAATCGGCCCGGGACCAAGAAATGTCCACGTTTCATGGTATTTATAAACATATAGCGTCGATAACAGAAAACTCAATTTTCAGATCCCAAGTACTTATATCATCTGCGTATTTCACGTTTTGTTGACAAATGGTCCAATCGGCCCGGGACCAAGAAATGTTCACGTTTCATGGTATTTCAAAACGTATAGCGTCGATAACACGAAACTCAATTTTCAGATCCCAAGTACTTATATCATCTGCGTATCTCACGTTTTGTTGAAAAATGGTCCAATCAGTCCGGGACCAAGAAATGTCCACGTTTCATGGTATTTCTAAACGTATGAGGTCGATAACTGAAAACTCAATTTTCAGATCCCAAGTACTTATATCATCTGCGTATCTCACGTGTTGTTGAAAAATGGTCCAATCGGCCCGGGACCATGAAATGTCCACGTTTCATGTTATTTCAAAACGTATGGCGTCGATAACAGGAAACTCAATTTTCAGATCCCAAGTACTTATATCATCTGCGTATCTCACGAGTTGTTGAAAAAAGGTCCAATCGGCCCGGGACCAAGAAATGTCCACGTTTCATGGTATTTCTAAACGTAGAGCGTCGATAACAGAAAACACAATTTTCAGGTCCCAAGTACTTACATCAGCTCGGAATTTTTCGCGTCGTGAAAAAATTCCCCAATCAGCACGGGACCAAGAAATCTCCACGTTTCATGTTATTTCAAAACGTATAGCGTCGATAACAGGAAACTCAATTTTCAGATCCCAAGTACTTATATCATCTGCGTATCTCACATGTTGTTGAAAAATGGTCCAATTGGCCCGGGACCAAGAAATGTCCACGTTTCATGTTATTTCAAAACGTTTAGCGTCGATAACAGGAAACTCAATTTTCAGATCCCAAGTAGTTATATCATCTGCGTATCTCACGTGTTGTTGAAAAATGGTCCAATTGGCCCGGGACCAAGAAATGTCCACGTTTCATGTTATTTCAAAACGTATAGCGTCGATAACAGGAAACTCAATTTTCAGATCCCAAGTACTTATATCATCTGCGTATCTCACGTGTTGTTGAAAAATGGTCCAATTGGCCCGGGACCAAGAAATGTCCACGTTTCATGGTATTTCAAAACGTATAGCGTCGATAACAGGAAACTCAATTTTCAGACCCCAAGTACTTATATCATCTGCGTATTTCACGTGTTGTTGAAAAATGGTCCAATCGGCCCGGGACCAAGAAATGTCCACGTTTCATGGTATTTATAAACGTATAGCGTCGATAACAGAAAACTCAATTCTCAGACCCCAAGTACTTATATCATCTGCGTATCTCACGAGTTGTTGAAAAAAGGTCCAATCGGCCCGGGACCAAGAAATGTCCACGTTTCATGGTATTTCAAAACGTATAGCGTCGATAAAAGGAAACTCAATTTTCAGACCCCAAGTACTTATATCATCTGCGTATTTCACGTTTTGTTGAAAAATGGTCGATTCGGCCCGGGACCAAGAAATGTTCACGTTTCATGGTATTTCAAAACGTATAGCGTCGATAATACGAAACTCAATTTTCAGATCCCAAGTACTTATATCAGCTCGGAATTTTTCGCGTCGTGAAAAAATGGTCCAATCAGCCCGGGACCATGAAATGTCCACGTTTCATGTTATTTCAAAACGTATAGCGTCGATAACAGGAAACTCAATTTTCAGATCCCAAGTACTTATATCATCTGCGTATCTCACGTGTTGTTGAAAAATGGTCCAATCAGTCCGGGACCAAGAAAAGCCCACGTTTCATGGTATTTCAAAACGCATAGCGTCGATAACAGGAAACTCAATATTCAGACCCCAAGTACTTATATCATCTGCGTATTTCACGTGTTGTTGAAAAATGGTCCAATCGGCCCGGGACCAAGAAATGTCCACGTTTCATGGTATTTATAAACATATAGCGTCGATAACAGAAAACTCAATTTTCAGATCCCAAGTACTTATATCATCTGCGTATTTCACGTTTTGTTGAAAAATGGTCCAATCGGCCCGGTACCAAGAAATGTTCACGTTTCATGGTATTTCAAAACGTATAGCGTCGATAACACGAAACTCAATTTTCAGATCCCAAGTACTTATATCATCTGCGTATCTCACGTTTTGTTGAAAAATGGTCCAATCATTCCGGGACCAAGAAATGTCCACGTTTCATGGTATTTCTAAACGTAGAGCGTCGATAACAGAAAACACAATTTTCAGGTCCCAAGTACTTACTTCAGCTCGGAATTTTTTGCGTCGTGAAAAAATTCCCCAATCAGCACGGGACCAAGAAATCTCCACGTTTCATGGTATTTATAAATGTATAGCGTCGATAACAGAAAACACAATTTTCAGATCCCAAGTACTTATATCAGCTCGGATTTTTTCGCGTCGTGAAAAAATGGTCCAATCAGCCCGGGACCATGAAATGTCCACGTTTCATGTTATTTCAAAACGTATAGCGTCGATAACAGGAAACCCAATTTTCAGATCCCAAGTACTTATATCATCTGCGTATCTCACGTGTTGTTGAAAAATGGTCCAATTGGCCCGGGACCAAGAAATGTCCACGTTTCATGTTATTTCAAAACGTATAGCGTCGATAACAGGAAACTCAATTTTCAGATCCCAAGTACTTATATCATCTGCGTATCTCACGTGTTGTTGAAAAATGGTCCAATCGGCCCGGGACCAAGAAATGTCCACGTTTCATGGTATTTATAAACGTATAGCGTCGATAACAGAAAACACAATTTTCAGGTCCCAAGTACTTATATCAGCTCGGAATTTTTCGCGTCGTGAAAAAATGGTCCAATCAGCCCGGGACCATGAAATGTCCACGTTTCATGTTATTTCAAAACGTATAGCGTCGATAACAGGAAACTCAATTTTCAGATCCCAAGTACTTATATCATCAGCGTATCTCACGTGTTGTTGAAAAATGGTCCAATTGGCCTGGGACCAAGAAATGTTCACGTTTCATGGTATTTCAGAACGTATAGCGTCGATAACAGGAAACTCAATTCTCAGACCCCAAGTACTTATATCATCTGCGTATTTCACGTGTTGTTGAAAAATGGTCCAATCGGCCCGGGACCAAGAAATGTCCACGTTTCATGGTATTTCAAAACGTATAGCGTCGATAACAGGAAACTCAATTTTCAGACCCCAAGTACTTATATCATCTGCGTATCTCACGTGTTGTTGAAAAATGGTCCAATCGGCCCGGGACCATGAAATGTCCACGTTTCATGTTATTTCAAAACGTATGGCGTCGATAACAGGAAACTCAATTTTCAGATCCCAAGTACTTATATCATCTGCGTATCTCACGAGTTGTTGAAAAAAGGTCCAATCGGCCCGGGACCAAGAAATGTCCACGTTTCATGGTATTTCTAAACGTAGAGCGTCGATAACAGAAAACACAATTTTCAGGTCCCAAGTACTTACATCAGCTCGGAATTTTTCGCGTCGTGAAAAAATTCCCCAATCAGCACGGGACCAAGAAATCTCCACGTTTCATGTTATTTCAAAACGTATAGCGTCGATAACAGGAAACTCAATTTTCAGATCCCAAGTACTTATATCATCTGCGTATCTCACGTGTTGTTGAAAAATGGTCCAATTGGCCCGGGACCAAGAAATGTCCACGTTTCATGTTATTTCAAAACGTTTAGCGTCGATAACAGGAAACTCAATTTTCAGATCCCAAGTAGTTATATCATCTGCGTATCTCACGTGTTGTTGAAAAATGGTCCAATTGGCCCGGGACCAAAAAATGTCCACGTTTCATGTTATTTCAAAACGTATAGCGTCGATAACAGGAAACTCAATTTTCAGATCCCAAGTACTTATATCATCTGCGTATCTCACGTGTTGTTGAAAAATGGTCCAATTGGCCCGGGACCAAGAAATGTCCACGTTTCATGGTATTTCAAAACGTATAGCGTCGATAACAGGAAACTCAATTTTCAGGTCCCAAGTACTTATATCAGCTCGGAATTTTTCGCGTCGTGAAAAAATGGTCCAATCAGCCCGGGACCATGAAATGTCCACGTTTCATGTTATTTCAAAACGTATAGCGTCGATAACAGGAAACTCAATTTTCAGATCCCAAGTACTTATATCATCAGCGTATCTCACGTGTTGTTGAAAAATGGTCCAATTGGCCTGGGACCAAGAAATGTTCACGTTTCATGGTATTTCAGAACGTATAGCGTCGATAACAGGAAACTCAATTCTCAGACCCCAAGTACTTATATCATCTGCGTATTTCACGTGTTGTTGAAAAATGGTCCAATCGGCCCGGGACCAAGAAATGTCCACGTTTCATGGTATTTCAAAACGTATAGCGTCGATAACAGGAAACTCAATTTTCAGACCCCAAGTACTTATATCATCTGCGTATCTCACGTGTTGTTGAAAAATGGTCCAATCGGCCCGGGACCATGAAATGTCCACGTTTCATGTTATTTCAAAACGTATGGCGTCGATAACAGGAAACTCAATTTTCAGATCCCAAGTACTTATATCATCTGCGTATCTCACGAGTTGTTGAAAAAAGGTCCAATCGGCCCGGGACCAAGAAATGTCCACGTTTCATGGTATTTCTAAACGTAGAGCGTCGATAACAGAAAACACAATTTTCAGGTCCCAAGTACTTACATCAGCTCGGAATTTTTCGCGTCGTGAAAAAATTCCCCAATCAGCACGGGACCAAGAAATCTCCACGTTTCATGTTATTTCAAAACGTATAGCGTCGATAACAGGAAACTCAATTTTCAGATCCCAAGTACTTATATCATCTGCGTATCTCACGTGTTGTTGAAAAATGGTCCAATTGGCCCGGGACCAAGAAATGTCCACGTTTCATGGTATTTCAAAACGTATAGCGTCGATAACAGGAAACTCAATTTTCAGACCCCAAGTACTTATATCATCTGCGTATTTCACGTGTTGTTGAAAAATGGTCCAATCGGCCCGGGACCAAGAAATGTCCACGTTTCATGGTATTTATAAACGTATAGCGTCGATAACAGAAAACTCAATTTTCAGATCCCAAGTACTTATATCACCTGCGTATTTCACGTGTTGTTGAAAAATGGTCCAATCGGCCCGGGACCAAGAAATGTCCACGCTTCATGGTATTTCTAAACGTATGAGGTCGATAACTGAAAACTCAATTTTCAGATCCCAAGTACTTATATCATCTGCGTATCTCACGTGTTGTTGAAAAATGGTCCAATCGGCCCGGGACCAAGAAATGTCCACGTTTCATGGTATTTCTAAACGTATTGCGTCGATAACAGAAAACACAATTTTCAGGTCTCAAGTACTTATATCAGCTCGGAATTTTTCGCGTCGTGAAAAAATGGTCCAATCAGCCCGGGACCAAGAAATGTCCACGTTTCATGGTATTTCTAAACATATGAGGTCGATATCTGAAAACTCAATTTTCAGATCCCAAGTACTTATATCATCTGCGTATCTCACGTGTTGTTGAAAAATGGTCCAATCGGCCCGGGACCATGAAATGTCCACGTTTCATGTTATTTCAAAACGTATGGCGTCGATAACAGGAAACTCAATTTTCAGATCCCAAGTACTTATATCATCTGCGTATCTCACGAGTTGTTGAAAAAAGGTCCAATCGGCCCGGGACCAAGAAATGTCCACGTTTCATGGTATTTCTAAACGTAGAGCGTCGATAACAGAAAACACAATTTTCAGGTCCCAAGTACTTACATCAGCTCGGAATTTTTCGCGTCGTGAAAAAATTCCCCAATCAGCACGGGACCAAGAAATCTCCACGTTTCATGTTATTTCAAAACGTATAGCGTCGATAACAGGAAACTCAATTTTCAGATCCCAAGTACTTATATCATCTGCGTATCTCACGTGTTGTTGAAAAATGGTCCAATTGGCCCGGGACCAAGAAATGTCCACGTTTCATGTTATTTCAAAACGTTTAGCGTCGATAACAGGAAACTCAATTTTCAGATCCCAAGTAGTTATATCATCTGCGTATCTCACGTGTTGTTGAAAAATGGTCCAATTGGCCCGGGACCAAGAAATGTCCACGTTTCATGTTATTTCAAAACGTATAGCGTCGATAACAGGAAACTCAATTTTCAGATCCCAAGTACTTATATCATCTGCGTATCTCACGTGTTGTTGAAAAATGGTCCAATTGGCCCGGGACCAAGAAATGTCCACGTTTCATGGTATTTCAAAACGTATAGCGTCGATAACAGGAAACTCAATTTTCAGGTCCCAAGTACTTATATCAGCTCGGAATTTTTCGCGTCGTGAAAAAATGGTCCAATCAGCCCGGGACCATGAAATGTCCACGTTTCATGTTATTTCAAAACGTATAGCGTCGATAACAGGAAACTCAATTTTCAGATCCCAAGTACTTATATCATCAGCGTATCTCACGTGTTGTTGAAAAATGGTCCAATTGGCCTGGGACCAAGAAATGTTCACGTTTCATGGTATTTCAGAACGTATAGCGTCGATAACAGGAAACTCAATTTTCAGATCCCAAGTACTTATATCATCTGCGTATCTCACGTGTTGTTGAAAAATGGTCCAATTGGCCCGGGACCAAGAAATGTCCACGTTTCATGTTATTTCAAAACGTTTAGCGTCGATAACAGGAAACTCAATTTTCAGATCCCAAGTAGTTATATCATCTGCGTATCTCACGTGTTGTTGAAAAATGGTCCAATTGGCCCGGGACCAAGAAATGTCCACGTTTCATGTTATTTCAAAACGTATAGCGTCGATAACAGGAAACTCAATTTTCAGATCCCAAGTACTTATATCATCTGCGTATCTCACGTGTTGTTGAAAAAAGGTCCAATCGGCCCGGGACCAAGAAATGTCCACGTTTCATGGTATTTCTAAACGTAGAGCGTCGATAACAGAAAACACAATTTTCAGGTCCCAAGTACTTACATCAGCTCGGAATTTTTCGCGTCGTGAAAAAATTCCCCAATCAGCACGGGACCAAGAAATCTCCACGTTTCATGTTATTTCAAAACGTATAGCGTCGATAACAGGAAACTCAATTTTCAGATCCCAAGTACTTATATCATCTGCGTATCTCACGTGTTGTTGAAAAATGGTCCAATTGGCCCGGGACCAAGAAATGTCCACGTTTCATGTTATTTCAAAACGTTTAGCGTCGATAACAGGAAACTCAATTTTCAGATCCCAAGTAGTTATATCATCTGCGTATCTCACGTGTTGTTGAAAAATGGTCCAATTGGCCCGGGACCAAGAAATGTCCACGTTTCATGTTATTTCAAAACGTATAGCGTCGATAACAGGAAACTCAATTTTCAGATCCCAAGTACTTATATCATCTGCGTATCTCACGTGTTGTTGAAAAATGGTCCAATTGGCCCGGGACCAAGAAATGTCCACGTTTCATGGTATTTCTAAACGTAGAGCGTCGATAACAGAAAACACAATTTTCAGGTCCCAAGTACTTACATCAGCTCGGAATTTTTCGCGTCGTGAAAAAATTCCCCAATCAGCACGGGACCAAGAAATCTCCACGTTTCATGTTATTTCAAAACGTATAGCGTCGATAACAGGAAACTCAATTTTCAGATCCCAAGTACTTATATCATCTGCGTATCTCACGTGTTGTTGAAAAATGGTCCAATTGGCCCGGGACCAAGAAATGTCCACGTTTCATGGTATTTCAAAACGTATAGCGTCGATAACAGGAAACTCAATTTTCAGACCCCAAGTACTTATATCATCTGCGTATTTCACGTGTTGTTGAAAAATGGTCCAATCGGCCCGGGACCAAGAAATGTCCACGTTTCATGGTATTTATAAACGTATAGCGTCGATAACAGAAAACTCAATTTTCAGATCCCAAGTACTTATATCATCTGCGTATTTCACGTGTTGTTGAAAAATGGTCCAATCGGCCCGGGACCAAGAAATGTCCACGCTTCATGGTATTTCTAAACGTATGAGGTCGATAACTGAAAACTCAATTTTCAGATCCCAAGTACTTATATCATCTGCGTATCTCACGTGTTGTTGAAAAATGGTCCAATCGGCCCGGGACCAAGAAATGTCCACGTTTCATGGTATTTCTAAACGTATTGCGTCGATAACAGAAAACACAATTTTCAGGTCTCAAGTACTTATATCAGCTCGGAATTTTTCGCGTCGTGAAAAAATTGTCCAATCAGCCCGGGACCAAGAAATGTCCACGTTTCATGGTATTTCTAAACATATGAGGTCGATATCTGAAAACTCAATTTTCAGATCCCAAGTACTTATATCATCTGCGTATTTCACGTGTTGTTGAAAAATGGTCCAATTGGCCCGGGACCAAGAAATGTTCACGTTTCATGGTATTTCAAAACGTATAGCGTCGATAACACGAAACTCAATTTTCAGATCCCAAGTACTTATATCAGCTCGGAATTTTTCGCGTCGTGAAAAAATGGTCCAATCAGCCCGGGACCAAGAACTGTCCACGTTTCATGGTATTTCTAAACATATAAGGTCGATAACTGAAAACTCAATTCTCAGACCCCAAGTACTTATATCATCTGCGTATCTCACGAGTTGTTGAAAAAAGGTCCAATCGGCCCGGGACCAAGAAATGTCCACGTTTCATGGTATTTCAAAACGTATAGAGTCGATAACAGGAAACTCAATTTTCAGACCCCAAGTACTTATATCATCTGCGTATTTCACGTTTTGTTGAAAAATGGTCGAATCGGCCCGGGACCAAGAAATGTTCACGTTTCATGGTATTTCAAAACGTATAGCGTCGATAACACGAAACTCAATTTTCAGATCCCAAGTACTTATATCAGCTCGGAATTTTTCGCGTCGTGAAAAAATGGTCCAATCAGCCCGGGACCATGAAATGTCCACGTTTCATGTTATTTCAAAACGTATAGCGTCGATAACAGGAAACCCAATTTTCAGATCCCAAGTACTTATATCATCTGCGTATCTCACGTGTTGTTGAAAAATGGTCCAATTGGCCCGGGACCAAGAAATGTCCACGTTTCATGTTATTTCAAAACGTATAGCGTCGTTAACAGGAAACTCAATTTTCAGATCCCAAGTACTTATATCATCTGCGTATCTCACGTGTTGTTGAAAAATGGTCCAATTGGCCCGGGACCAAGAAATGTCCACGTTTCATGGTATTTCAAAACGTATAGCGTCGATAACAGGAAACTCAATTTTCAGACCCCAAGTACTTATATTATCTGCGTATTTCACGTGTTGTTGAAAAATGGTCCAATCGGCCCGGGACCAAGAAATGTACACGTTTCATGGTATTTATAAACGTATAGCGTCGATAACAGAAAACTCAATTTTCAGATCCCAAGTACTTATATCATCTGCGTATTTCACGTGTTGTTGAAAAATGGTCCAATCGGCCCGGGACCAAGAAATGTCCACGTTTCATGGTATTTCTAAACGTATTAGGTCGATAACTGAAAACTCAATTTTCAGATCCCAAGTACTTATATCATCTGCGTATCTCACGTGTTGTTGAAAAATGGTCCAATCGGCCCGGGACCAAGAAATGTCCACGTTTCATGGTATTTCTAAACGTATTGCGTCGATAACAGAAAACACAATTTTCAGGTCTCAAGTACTTATATCAGCTCGGAATTTTTGGCGTCGTGAAAAAATGGTCCAATCAGCCCGGCACCAAGAAATGTCCACGTTTCATGGTATTTCTAAACATATGAGGTCGATATCTGAAAACTCAATTTTCAGATCCCAAGTACTTATATCGTCTGCGTATTTCACGTGTTGTTGAAAAATGGTCCAATCGGCCCGGGACCAAGAAATGTCCACGTTTCATGGTATTTCTAAACGTATTGCGTCGATAACAGAAAACACAATTTTCAGGTCTCAAGTACTTATATCAGCTCGGAATTTTTCGCGTCGTGAAAAAATGGTCCAATCAGCCCGGGACCAAGAAATGTCCACGTTTCATGGTATTTCTAAACATATGAGGTCGATATCTGAAAACTCAATTTTCAGATCCCAAGTACTTATATCATCTGCGTATTTCACGTGTTGTTGAAAAATGGTCCAATTGGCCCGGGACCAAGAAATGTTCACGTTTCATGGTATTTCAAAACGTATAGCGTCGATAACACGAAACTCAATTTTCAGATCCCAAGTACTTATATCAGCTCGGAATTTTTCGCGTCGTGAAAAAATGGTCCAATCAGCCCGGGACCAAGAAATGTCCACGTTTCATGGTATTTCTAAACATATAAGGTCGATAACTGAAAACTCAATTTTCAGATCCCAAGTACTTATATCATCTGCGTATCTCACGAGTTGTTGAAAAAAGGTCCAATCGGCCCGGGACCAAGAAATGTCCACGTTTCATGGTATTTATAAACGTATAGCGTCGATAACAGAAAACATAATTTTCAGGTCCCAAGTACTTATATCAGCTCGGAATTTTTCGCGCGGTGAAAAAATGGTCCAATCAGCCCGGGACCAAGAAATGTCCACGTTTCATGGTATTTCTAAACATATAAGGTCGATAACTGAAAACTCAATTCTCAGACCCCAAGTACTTATATCATCTGCGTATCTCACGTGTTGTTGAAAAATGGTCCAATCAGTCCGGGACCAAGAAATGCCCACGTTTCATGGTATTTCAAAACGCATAGCGTCGATAACAGGAAACTCAATATTCAGACCCCAAGTACTTATATCATCTGCGTATTTCACGTGTTGTTGAAAAATGGTCCAATCGGCCCGGGACCAAGAAATGTCCACGTTTCATGGTATTTATAAACATATAGCGTCGATAACAGAAAACTCAATTTTCAGATCCCAAGTACTTATATCATCTGCGTATTTCACGTTTTGTTGAAAAATGGTCCAATCGGCCCGGTACCAAGAAATGTTCACGTTTCATGGTATTTCAAAACGTATAGCGTCGATAACACGAAACTCAATTTTCAGATCCCAAGTACTTATATCATCTGCGTATCTCACGTTTTGTTGAAAAATGGTCCAATCATTCCGGGACCAAGAAATGTCCACGTTTCATGGTATTTCTAAACGTATGAGGTCGATAACTGAAAACTCAATTTTCAGATCCCAAGTACTTGTATCATCTGCGTATCTCACGAGTTGTTGAAAAAAGGTCCAATCGGCCCGGGACCAAGAAATGTCCACGTTTCATGGTATTTCTAAACGTAGAGCGTCGATAACAGAAAACACAATTTTCAGGTCCCAAGTACTTACTTCAGCTCGGAATTTTTCGCGTCGTGAAAAAATTCCCCAATCAGCACGGGACCAAGAAATCTCCACGTTTCATGGTATTTATAAATGTATAGCGTAGATAACAGAAAACACAATTTTCAGATCCCAAGTACTTATATCAGCTCGGATTTTTTCGCGTCGTGAAAAAATGGTCCAATCAGCCCGGGACCATGAAATGTCCACGTTTCATGTTATTTCAAAACGTATAGCGTCGATAACAGGAAACCCAATTTTCAGATCCCAAGTACTTATATCATCTGCGTATCTCACGTGTTGTTGAAAAATGGTCCAATTGGCCCGGGACCAAGAATTGTCCACGTTTCATGGTATTTCTAAACGTATTGCGTCGATAACAGAAAACACAATTTTCAGGTCCCAAGTACTTATATCAGCTCGGAATTTTTCGCGTCGTGAAAAAATGGTCCAATCAGCCCGGGACCAAGAAATGTCCACGTTTCATGGTATTTCTAAACATATGAGGTCGATATCTGAAAACTCAATTTTCAGGTCCCAAGTACTTACATCAGCTCGGAATTTTTCGCGTCGTGAAAAAATTCCCCAATCAGCACGGGACCAAGAAATCTCCACGTTTCATGGTATTTATAAACGTATAGCGTCGATAACAGAAAACACAATTTTCAGATCCCAAGTACTTATATCAGCTCGGATTTTTTCGCGTCGTGAAAAAATGGTCCAATCCGCCCGGGACCATGAAATGTCCACGTTTCATGTTATTTCAAAACGTATAGCGTCGATAACAGGAAACCCAATTTTCAGATCCCAAGTACTTATATCATCTGCGTATCTCACGTGTTGTTGAAAAATGGTCCAATTGGCCCGGGACCAAGAATTGTCCACGTTTCATGGTATTTCTAAACGTATTGCGTCGATAACAGAAAACACAATTTTCAAGTCCCAAGTACTTATATCAGCTCGGAATTTTTCGCGTCGTGAAAAAATGGTCCAATCAGCCCGGGACCAAGAAATGTCCACGTTTCATGGTATTTCTAAACATATGAGGTCGATATCTGAAAACTCAATTTTCAGATCCCAAGTACTTATATCATCTGCGTATTTCACGTGTTGTTGAAAAATGGTCCAATCGGCCCGGGACCAAGAAATGTTCACGTTTCATGGTATTTCAAAACGTATAGCGTCGATAACACGAAACTCAATTTTCAGATCCCAAGTACTTATATCAGCTCGGAATTTTTCGCGTCGTGAAAAAATGGTCCAATCAGCCCGGGACCAAGAAATGTCCACGTTTCATGGTATTTCTAAACATATAAGGTCGATAACTGAAAACTCAATTTTCAGATCCCAAGTACTTATATCATCTGCGTATCTCACGAGATGTTGAAAAAAGGTCCAATCGGCCCGGGACCAAGAAATGTCCTCGTTTCATGGTATTTATTAACGTATAGCGTCGATAACAGAAAACACAATTTTCAGGTCCCAAGTACTTATATCAGCTCGGAATTTTTCGCGCGGTGAAACAATGGTCCAATCAGCCCGGGACCAAGAAATGTCCACGTTTCATGGTATTTCTAAACATATAAGGTCGATAACTGAAAACTCAATTTTCAGATCCCAAGTACTTATATCATCTGCGTATCTCACGAGTTGTTGAAAAATGGTCCAATTGGCCCGGGACCAAGAAATGTCCACGTTTCATGTTATTTCAAAACGTATAGCGTCGATAACAGGAAACTCAATTTTCAGATCCCAAGTACTTATATCATCTGCGTATCTCACGTGTTGTTGAAAAATGGTCCAATTGGCCAGGGACCAAGAAATGTCCACGTTTCATGGTATTTCAAAACGTATAGCGTCGATAACAGGAAACTCAATTTTCAGACCCCAAGTACTTATATCATCTGCGTATTTCACGTGTTGTTGAAAAATGGTCCAATCGGCCCGGGACCAAGAAATGTCCACGTTTCATGGTATTTATAAACGTATAGCGTCGATAACAGAAAACTCAATTTTCAGATCCCAAGTACTTATATCTTCTGCGTATTTCACGTGTTGTTGAAAAATGGTCCAATCGGCCCGGGACCAAGAAATGTTCACGTTTCATGGTATTTCTAAACGTATGAGGTCGATAACTGAAAACTCAATTTTCAGATCCCAAGTACTTATATCATCTGCGTATCTCACGTGTTGTTGAAAAATGGTCCAATCGGCCCGGGACCAAGAAATGTCCACGTTTCATGGTATTTCTAAACGTATTGCGTCGATAACAGAAAACACAATTTTCAGGTCTCAAGTACTTATATCAGCTCGGAATTTTTCGCGTCGTGTAAAAATGGTCCAATCAGCCCGGGACCAAGAAATGTCCACGTTTCATGGTATTTCTAAACATATGAGGTCGATATCTGAAAACTCAATTTTCAGATCCCAAGTACTTATATCATCTGCGTATTTCACGTGTTGTTGAAAAATGGTCCAATTGGCCCGGTACCAAGAAATGTTCACGTTTCATGGTATTTCAAAACGTATAGCGTCGATAACACGAAACTCAATTTTCAGATCCCAAGTACTTATATCAGCTCGGAATTTTTCGCGTCGTGAAAAAATGTTCCAATCAGACCGGGACCAAGAAATGTCCACGTTTCATGGTATTTCTAAACATATAAGGTCGATAACTGAAAACTCAATTTTCAGATCCCAAGTACTTATATCATCTGCGTATCTCACGTGTTGTTGAAAAATGGTCCAATCGGCCCGGGACCAAGAAATGTCCACGTTTCATGGTATTTCTAAACGTATTGCGTCGATAACAGAAAACACAATTTTCAGGTCTCAAGTACTTATATCAGCTCGGAATTTTTCGCGTCGTGAAAAAATGGTCCAATCAGCCCGGGACCAAGAAATGTCCACGTTTCATGGTATTTCTAAACATATGAGGTCGATATCTGAAAACTCAATTTTCAGATCCCAAGTACTTATATCATCTGCGTATCTCACGTGTTGTTGAAAAATGGTCCAATCGGCCCGGGACCATGAAATGTCCACGTTTCATGTTATTTCAAAACGTATGGCGACGATAACAGGAAACTCAATTTTCAGATCCCAAGTACTTATATCATCTGCGTATCTCACGAGTTGTTGAAAAAAGGTCCAATCGGCCCGGGACCAAGAAATGTCCACGTTTCATGGTATTTCTAAACGTAGAGCGTCGATAACAGAAAACACAATTTTCAGGTCCCAAGTACTTACATCAGCTCGGAATTTTTCGCGTCGTGAAAAAATTCCCCAATCAGCACGGGACCAAGAAATCTCCACGTTTCATGTTATTTCAAAACGTATAGCGTCGATAACAGGAAACTCAATTTTCAGATCCCAAGTACTTATATCATCTGCGTATCTCACGTGTTGTTGAAAAATGGTCCAATTGGCCCGGGACCAAGAAATGTCCACGTTTCATGTTATTTCAAAACGTTTAGCGTCGATAACAGGAAACTCAATTTTCAGATCCCAAGTAGTTATATCATCTGCGTATCTCACGTGTTGTTGAAAAATGGTCCAATTGGCCCGGGACCAAGAAATGTCCACGTTTCATGTTATTTCAAAACGTATAGCGTCGATAACAGGAAACTCAATTTTCAGATCCCAAGTACTTATATCATCTGCGTATCTCACGTGTTGTTGAAAAATGGTCCAATTGGCCCGGGACCAAGAAATGTCCACGTTTCATGGTATTTCAAAACGTATAGCGTCGATAACAGGAAACTCAATTTTCAGGTCCCAAGTACTTATATCAGCTCGGAATTTTTCGCGTCGTGAAAAAATGGTCCAATCAGCCCGGGACCATGAAATGTCCACGTTTCATGTTATTTCAAAACGTATAGCGTCGATAACAGGAAACTCAATTTTCAGATCCCAAGTACTTATATCATCAGCGTATCTCACGTGTTGTTGAAAAATGGTCCAATTGGCCTGGGACCAAGAAATGTTCACGTTTCATGGTATTTCAGAACGTATAGCGTCGATAACAGGAAACTCAATTTTCAGATCCCAAGTACTTATATCATCTGCGTATCTCACGTGTTGTTGAAAAATGGTCCAATTGGCCCGGGACCAAGAAATGTCCACGTTTCATGTTATTTCAAAACGTTTAGCGTCGATAACAGGAAACTCAATTTTCAGATCCCAAGTAGTTATATCATCTGCGTATCTCACGTGTTGTTGAAAAATGGTCCAATTGGCCCGGGACCAAGAAATGTCCACGTTTCATGTTATTTCAAAACGTATAGCGTCGATAACAGGAAACTCAATTTTCAGATCCCAAGTACTTATATCATCTGCGTATCTCACGTGTTGTTGAAAAAAGGTCCAATCGGCCCGGGACCAAGAAATGTCCACGTTTCATGGTATTTCTAAACGTAGAGCGTCGATAACAGAAAACACAATTTTCAGGTCCCAAGTACTTACATCAGCTCGGAATTTTTCGCGTCGTGAAAAAATTCCCCAATCAGCACGGGACCAAGAAATCTCCACGTTTCATGTTATTTCAAAACGTATAGCGTCGATAACAGGAAACTCAATTTTCAGATCCCAAGTACTTATATCATCTGCGTATCTCACGTGTTGTTGAAAAATGGTCCAATTGGCCCGGGACCAAGAAATGTCCACGTTTCATGTTATTTCAAAACGTTTAGCGTCGATAACAGGAAACTCAATTTTCAGATCCCAAGTAGTTATATCATCTGCGTATCTCACGTGTTGTTGAAAAATGGTCCAATTGGCCCGGGACCAAGAAATGTCCACGTTTCATGTTATTTCAAAACGTATAGCGTCGATAACAGGAAACTCAATTTTCAGATCCCAAGTACTTATATCATCTGCGTATCTCACGTGTTGTTGAAAAATGGTCCAATTGGCCCGGGACCAAGAAATGTCCACGTTTCATGGTATTTCTAAACGTAGAGCGTCGATAACAGAAAACACAATTTTCAGGTCCCAAGTACTTACATCAGCTCGGAATTTTTCGCGTCGTGAAAAAATTCCCCAATCAGCACGGGACCAAGAAATCTCCACGTTTCATGTTATTTCAAAACGTATAGCGTCGATAACAGGAAACTCAATTTTCAGATCCCAAGTACTTATATCATCTGCGTATCTCACGTGTTGTTGAAAAATGGTCCAATTGGCCCGGGACCAAGAAATGTCCACGTTTCATGGTATTTCAAAACGTATAGCGTCGATAACAGGAAACTCAATTTTCAGACCCCAAGTACTTATATCATCTGCGTATTTCACGTGTTGTTGAAAAATGGTCCAATCGGCCCGGGACCAAGAAATGTCCACGTTTCATGGTATTTATAAACGTATAGCGTCGATAACAGAAAACTCAATTTTCAGATCCCAAGTACTTATATCATCTGCGTATTTCACGTGTTGTTGAAAAATGGTCCAATCGGCCCGGGACCAAGAAATGTCCACGCTTCATGGTATTTCTAAACGTATGAGGTCGATAACTGAAAACTCAATTTTCAGATCCCAAGTACTTATATCATCTGCGTATCTCACGTGTTGTTGAAAAATGGTCCAATCGGCCCGGGACCAAGAAATGTCCACGTTTCATGGTATTTCTAAACGTATTGCGTCGATAACAGAAAACACAATTTTCAGGTCTCAAGTACTTATATCAGCTCGGAATTTTTCGCGTCGTGAAAAAATTGTCCAATCAGCCCGGGACCAAGAAATGTCCACGTTTCATGGTATTTCTAAACATATGAGGTCGATATCTGAAAACTCAATTTTCAGATCCCAAGTACTTATATCATCTGCGTATTTCACGTGTTGTTGAAAAATGGTCCAATTGGCCCGGGACCAAGAAATGTTCACGTTTCATGGTATTTCAAAACGTATAGCGTCGATAACACGAAACTCAATTTTCAGATCCCAAGTACTTATATCAGCTCGGAATTTTTCGCGTCGTGAAAAAATGGTCCAATCAGCCCGGGACCAAGAACTGTCCACGTTTCATGGTATTTCTAAACATATAAGGTCGATAACTGAAAACTCAATTCTCAGACCCCAAGTACTTATATCATCTGCGTATCTCACGAGTTGTTGAAAAAAGGTCCAATCGGCCCGGGACCAAGAAATGTCCACGTTTCATGGTATTTCAAAACGTATAGAGTCGATAACAGGAAACTCAATTTTCAGACCCCAAGTACTTATATCATCTGCGTATTTCACGTTTTGTTGAAAAATGGTCGAATCGGCCCGGGACCAAGAAATGTTCACGTTTCATGGTATTTCAAAACGTATAGCGTCGATAACACGAAACTCAATTTTCAGATCCCAAGTACTTATATCAGCTCGGAATTTTTCGCGTCGTGAAAAAATGGTCCAATCAGCCCGGGACCATGAAATGTCCACGTTTCATGTTATTTCAAAACGTATAGCGTCGATAACAGGAAACCCAATTTTCAGATCCCAAGTACTTATATCATCTGCGTATCTCACGTGTTGTTGAAAAATGGTCCAATTGGCCCGGGACCAAGAAATGTCCACGTTTCATGTTATTTCAAAACGTATAGCGTCGTTAACAGGAAACTCAATTTTCAGATCCCAAGTACTTATATCATCTGCGTATCTCACGTGTTGTTGAAAAATGGTCCAATTGGCCCGGGACCAAGAAATGTCCACGTTTCATGGTATTTCAAAACGTATAGCGTCGATAACAGGAAACTCAATTTTCAGACCCCAAGTACTTATATTATCTGCGTATTTCACGTGTTGTTGAAAAATGGTCCAATCGGCCCGGGACCAAGAAATGTACACGTTTCATGGTATTTATAAACGTATAGCGTCGATAACAGAAAACTCAATTTTCAGATCCCAAGTACTTATATCATCTGCGTATTTCACGTGTTGTTGAAAAATGGTCCAATCGGCCCGGGACCAAGAAATGTCCACGTTTCATGGTATTTCTAAACGTATTAGGTCGATAACTGAAAACTCAATTTTCAGATCCCAAGTACTTATATCATCTGCGTATCTCACGTGTTGTTGAAAAATGGTCCAATCGGCCCGGGACCAAGAAATGTCCACGTTTCATGGTATTTCTAAACGTATTGCGTCGATAACAGAAAACACAATTTTCAGGTCTCAAGTACTTATATCAGCTCGGAATTTTTGGCGTCGTGAAAAAATGGTCCAATCAGCCCGGCACCAAGAAATGTCCACGTTTCATGGTATTTCTAAACATATGAGGTCGATATCTGAAAACTCAATTTTCAGATCCCAAGTACTTATATCGTCTGCGTATTTCACGTGTTGTTGAAAAATGGTCCAATCGGCCCGGGACCAAGAAATGTCCACGTTTCATGGTATTTCTAAACGTATTGCGTCGATAACAGAAAACACAATTTTCAGGTCTCAAGTACTTATATCAGCTCGGAATTTTTCGCGTCGTGAAAAAATGGTCCAATCAGCCCGGGACCAAGAAATGTCCACGTTTCATGGTATTTCTAAACATATGAGGTCGATATCTGAAAACTCAATTTTCAGATCCCAAGTACTTATATCATCTGCGTATTTCACGTGTTGTTGAAAAATGGTCCAATTGGCCCGGGACCAAGAAATGTTCACGTTTCATGGTATTTCAAAACGTATAGCGTCGATAACACGAAACTCAATTTTCAGATCCCAAGTACTTATATCAGCTCGGAATTTTTCGCGTCGTGAAAAAATGGTCCAATCAGCCCGGGACCAAGAAATGTCCACGTTTCATGGTATTTCTAAACATATAAGGTCGATAACTGAAAACTCAATTTTCAGATCCCAAGTACTTATATCATCTGCGTATCTCACGAGTTGTTGAAAAAAGGTCCAATCGGCCCGGGACCAAGAAATGTCCACGTTTCATGGTATTTATAAACGTATAGCGTCGATAACAGAAAACATAATTTTCAGGTCCCAAGTACTTATATCAGCTCGGAATTTTTCGCGCGGTGAAAAAATGGTCCAATCAGCCCGGGACCAAGAAATGTCCACGTTTCATGGTATTTCTAAACATATAAGGTCGATAACTGAAAACTCAATTCTCAGACCCCAAGTACTTATATCATCTGCGTATCTCACGTGTTGTTGAAAAATGGTCCAATCAGTCCGGGACCAAGAAATGCCCACGTTTCATGGTATTTCAAAACGCATAGCGTCGATAACAGGAAACTCAATATTCAGACCCCAAGTACTTATATCATCTGCGTATTTCACGTGTTGTTGAAAAATGGTCCAATCGGCCCGGGACCAAGAAATGTCCACGTTTCATGGTATTTATAAACATATAGCGTCGATAACAGAAAACTCAATTTTCAGATCCCAAGTACTTATATCATCTGCGTATTTCACGTTTTGTTGAAAAATGGTCCAATCGGCCCGGTACCAAGAAATGTTCACGTTTCATGGTATTTCAAAACGTATAGCGTCGATAACACGAAACTCAATTTTCAGATCCCAAGTACTTATATCATCTGCGTATCTCACGTTTTGTTGAAAAATGGTCCAATCATTCCGGGACCAAGAAATGTCCACGTTTCATGGTATTTCTAAACGTATGAGGTCGATAACTGAAAACTCAATTTTCAGATCCCAAGTACTTGTATCATCTGCGTATCTCACGAGTTGTTGAAAAAAGGTCCAATCGGCCCGGGACCAAGAAATGTCCACGTTTCATGGTATTTCTAAACGTAGAGCGTCGATAACAGAAAACACAATTTTCAGGTCCCAAGTACTTACTTCAGCTCGGAATTTTTCGCGTCGTGAAAAAATTCCCCAATCAGCACGGGACCAAGAAATCTCCACGTTTCATGGTATTTATAAATGTATAGCGTAGATAACAGAAAACACAATTTTCAGATCCCAAGTACTTATATCAGCTCGGATTTTTTCGCGTCGTGAAAAAATGGTCCAATCAGCCCGGGACCATGAAATGTCCACGTTTCATGTTATTTCAAAACGTATAGCGTCGATAACAGGAAACCCAATTTTCAGATCCCAAGTACTTATATCATCTGCGTATCTCACGTGTTGTTGAAAAATGGTCCAATTGGCCCGGGACCAAGAATTGTCCACGTTTCATGGTATTTCTAAACGTATTGCGTCGATAACAGAAAACACAATTTTCAGGTCCCAAGTACTTATATCAGCTCGGAATTTTTCGCGTCGTGAAAAAATGGTCCAATCAGCCCGGGACCAAGAAATGTCCACGTTTCATGGTATTTCTAAACATATGAGGTCGATATCTGAAAACTCAATTTTCAGGTCCCAAGTACTTACATCAGCTCGGAATTTTTCGCGTCGTGAAAAAATTCCCCAATCAGCACGGGACCAAGAAATCTCCACGTTTCATGGTATTTATAAACGTATAGCGTCGATAACAGAAAACACAATTTTCAGATCCCAAGTACTTATATCAGCTCGGATTTTTTCGCGTCGTGAAAAAATGGTCCAATCCGCCCGGGACCATGAAATGTCCACGTTTCATGTTATTTCAAAACGTATAGCGTCGATAACAGGAAACCCAATTTTCAGATCCCAAGTACTTATATCATCTGCGTATCTCACGTGTTGTTGAAAAATGGTCCAATTGGCCCGGGACCAAGAATTGTCCACGTTTCATGGTATTTCTAAACGTATTGCGTCGATAACAGAAAACACAATTTTCAAGTCCCAAGTACTTATATCAGCTCGGAATTTTTCGCGTCGTGAAAAAATGGTCCAATCAGCCCGGGACCAAGAAATGTCCACGTTTCATGGTATTTCTAAACATATGAGGTCGATATCTGAAAACTCAATTTTCAGATCCCAAGTACTTATATCATCTGCGTATTTCACGTGTTGTTGAAAAATGGTCCAATCGGCCCGGGACCAAGAAATGTTCACGTTTCATGGTATTTCAAAACGTATAGCGTCGATAACACGAAACTCAATTTTCAGATCCCAAGTACTTATATCAGCTCGGAATTTTTCGCGTCGTGAAAAAATGGTCCAATCAGCCCGGGACCAAGAAATGTCCACGTTTCATGGTATTTCTAAACATATAAGGTCGATAACTGAAAACTCAATTTTCAGATCCCAAGTACTTATATCATCTGCGTATCTCACGAGATGTTGAAAAAAGGTCCAATCGGCCCGGGACCAAGAAATGTCCTCGTTTCATGGTATTTATTAACGTATAGCGTCGATAACAGAAAACACAATTTTCAGGTCCCAAGTACTTATATCAGCTCGGAATTTTTCGCGCGGTGAAACAATGGTCCAATCAGCCCGGGACCAAGAAATGTCCACGTTTCATGGTATTTCTAAACATATAAGGTCGATAACTGAAAACTCAATTTTCAGATCCCAAGTACTTATATCATCTGCGTATCTCACGAGTTGTTGAAAAATGGTCCAATTGGCCCGGGACCAAGAAATGTCCACGTTTCATGTTATTTCAAAACGTATAGCGTCGATAACAGGAAACTCAATTTTCAGATCCCAAGTACTTATATCATCTGCGTATCTCACGTGTTGTTGAAAAATGGTCCAATTGGCCAGGGACCAAGAAATGTCCACGTTTCATGGTATTTCAAAACGTATAGCGTCGATAACAGGAAACTCAATTTTCAGACCCCAAGTACTTATATCATCTGCGTATTTCACGTGTTGTTGAAAAATGGTCCAATCGGCCCGGGACCAAGAAATGTCCACGTTTCATGGTATTTATAAACGTATAGCGTCGATAACAGAAAACTCAATTTTCAGATCCCAAGTACTTATATCTTCTGCGTATTTCACGTGTTGTTGAAAAATGGTCCAATCGGCCCGGGACCAAGAAATGTTCACGTTTCATGGTATTTCTAAACGTATGAGGTCGATAACTGAAAACTCAATTTTCAGATCCCAAGTACTTATATCATCTGCGTATCTCACGTGTTGTTGAAAAATGGTCCAATCGGCCCGGGACCAAGAAATGTCCACGTTTCATGGTATTTCTAAACGTATTGCGTCGATAACAGAAAACACAATTTTCAGGTCTCAAGTACTTATATCAGCTCGGAATTTTTCGCGTCGTGTAAAAATGGTCCAATCAGCCCGGGACCAAGAAATGTCCACGTTTCATGGTATTTCTAAACATATGAGGTCGATATCTGAAAACTCAATTTTCAGATCCCAAGTACTTATATCATCTGCGTATTTCACGTGTTGTTGAAAAATGGTCCAATTGGCCCGGTACCAAGAAATGTTCACGTTTCATGGTATTTCAAAACGTATAGCGTCGATAACACGAAACTCAATTTTCAGATCCCAAGTACTTATATCAGCTCGGAATTTTTCGCGTCGTGAAAAAATGTTCCAATCAGACCGGGACCAAGAAATGTCCACGTTTCATGGTATTTCTAAACATATAAGGTCGATAACTGAAAACTCAATTTTCAGATCCCAAGTACTTATATCATCTGCGTATCTCACGAGTTGTTGAAAAAAGGTCCAATCGGCCCGGGACCAAGAAATGTCCACGTTTCATGGTATTTATAAACGTATAGCGTCGATAACAGAAAACACAATTTTCAGGTCCCAAGTACTTATATCAGCTCGGAATTTTTCGCGCGGTGAAAAAATGGTCCAATCAGCCCGGGACCACGAAATGTCCACGTTTCATGGTATTTCTAAACATATAAGGTCGATAACTGAAAACTCAATTTTCAGATCCCAAGTACTTATATCATCTGCGTATCTCACGAATTGTTGAAAAAAGGTCCAATCGGCCCGGGACCAAGAAATGTCCACGTTTCATGGTATTTCTAAACGTATTGCGTCGATAACAGAAAACACAATTTTCAGGTCCCAAGTACTTATATCAGCTCGGAATTTTTCGCGTCGTGAAAAAATGGTCCAATCAGCCCGGGACCATGAAATGTCCACGTTTCATGTTATTTCAAAACGTATAGCGTCGATAACAGGAAACTCAATTTTCAGATCCCAAGTTCTTGTAACATCAGCGTATCTCACGTGTTGTTGAAAAATGGTCCAATTGGCCTGGGACCAAGAAATGTCCACGTTTCATGGTATTTCAGAACGTATAGCGTCGATAACAGGAAACTCAATTTTCAGACCCCAAGTACTTATATCATCTGCGTATTTCACGTTTTGTTGAAAAATGGTCCAATCGGCCCGGGACCAAGAAATGTTCACGTTTCATGGTATTTCAAAACGTATAGCGTCGATAACACGAAACTCAATTTTCAGATCCCAAGTACTTATATCAGCTCGGAATTTTTCGCGTCGTGAAAAAATGGTCCAATCAGCCCGGGACCATGAAATGTCCACGTTTCATGTTATTTCAAAACGTATAGCGTCGATAACAGGAAACTCAATTTTCAGATCCCAAGTACTTATATCATCTGCGTATCTCACGTGTTGTTGAAAAATGGTCCAATCAGTCCGGGACCAAGAAATGTCCACGTTTCATGGTATTTCAAAACGCATAGCGTCGATAACAGGAAACTCAATATTCAGACCCCAAGTACTTATTTCATCTGCGTATTTCACGTGTTGTTGAAAAATGGTCCAATCGGCCCGGGACCAAGAAATGTCCACGTTTCATGGTATTTATAAACATATAGCGTCGATAACAGAAAACTCAATTTTCAGATCCCAAGTACTTATATCATCTGCGTATTTCACGTTTTGTTGACAAATGGTCCAATCGGCCCGGGACCAAGAAATGTTCACGTTTCATGGTATTTCAAAACGTATAGCGTCGATAACACGAAACTCAATTTTCAGATCCCAAGTACTTATATCATCTGCGTATCTCACGTTTTGTTGAAAAATGGTCCAATCAGTCCGGGACCAAGAAATGTCCACGTTTCATGGTATTTCTAAACGTATGAGGTCGATAACTGAAAACTCAATTTTCAGATCCCAAGTACTTATATCATCTGCGTATCTCACGTGTTGTTGAAAAATGGTCCAATCGGCCCGGGACCATGAAATGTCCACGTTTCATGTTATTTCAAAACGTATGGCGTCGATAACAGGAAACTCAATTTTCAGATCCCAAGTACTTATATCATCTGCGTATCTCACGAGTTGTTGAAAAAAGGTCCAATCGGCCCGGGACCAAGAAATGTCCACGTTTCATGGTATTTCTAAACGTAGAGCGTCGATAACAGAAAACACAATTTTCAGGTCCCAAGTACTTACATCAGCTCGGAATTTTTCGCGTCGTGAAAAAATTCCCCAATCAGCACGGGACCAAGAAATCTCCACGTTTCATGTTATTTCAAAACGTATAGCGTCGATAACAGGAAACTCAATTTTCAGATCCCAAGTACTTATATCATCTGCGTATCTCACATGTTGTTGAAAAATGGTCCAATTGGCCCGGGACCAAGAAATGTCCACGTTTCATGTTATTTCAAAACGTTTAGCGTCGATAACAGGAAACTCAATTTTCAGATCCCAAGTAGTTATATCATCTGCGTATCTCACGTGTCGTTGAAAAATGGTCCAATTGGCCCGGGACCAAGAAATGTCCACGTTTCATGTTATTTCAAAACGTATAGCGTCGATAACAGGAAACTCAATTTTCAGATCCCAAGTACTTATATCATCTGCGTATCTCACGTGTTGTTGAAAAATGGTCCAATTGGCCCGGGACCAAGAAATGTCCACGTTTCATGGTATTTCAAAACGTATAGCGTCGATAACAGGAAACTCAATTTTCAGACCCCAAGTACTTATATCATCTGCGTATTTCACGTGTTGTTGAAAAATGGTCCAATCGGCCCGGGACCAAGAAATGTCCACGTTTCATGGTATTTATAAACGTATAGCGTCGATAACAGAAAACACAATTTTCAGGTCCCAAGTACTTATATCAGCTCGGAATTTTTCGCGCGGTGAAAAAATGGTCCAATCAGCCCGGGACCACGAAATGTCCACGTTTCATGGTATTTCTAAACATATAAGGTCGATAACTGAAAACTCAATTTTCAGATCCCAAGTACTTATATCATCTGCGTATCTCACGAATTGTTGAAAAAAGGTCCAATCGGCCCGGGACCAAGAAATGTCCACGTTTCATGGTATTTCTAAACGTATTGCGTCGATAACAGAAAACACAATTTTCAGGTCCCAAGTACTTATATCAGCTCGGAATTTTTCGCGTCGTGAAAAAATGGTCCAATCAGCCCGGGACCATGAAATGTCCACGTTTCATGTTATTTCAAAACGTATAGCGTCGATAACAGGAAACTCAATTTTCAGATCCCAAGTTCTTGTAACATCAGCGTATCTCACGTGTTGTTGAAAAATGGTCCAATTGGCCTGGGACCAAGAAATGTCCACGTTTCATGGTATTTCAGAACGTATAGCGTCGATAACAGGAAACTCAATTTTCAGACCCCAAGTACTTATATCATCTGCGTATTTCACGTTTTGTTGAAAAATGGTCCAATCGGCCCGGGACCAAGAAATGTTCACGTTTCATGGTATTTCAAAACGTATAGCGTCGATAACACGAAACTCAATTTTCAGATCCCAAGTACTTATATCAGCTCGGAATTTTTCGCGTCGTGAAAAAATGGTCCAATCAGCCCGGGACCATGAAATGTCCACGTTTCATGTTATTTCAAAACGTATAGCGTCGATAACAGGAAACTCAATTTTCAGATCCCAAGTACTTATATCATCTGCGTATCTCACGTGTTGTTGAAAAATGGTCCAATCAGTCCGGGACCAAGAAATGTCCACGTTTCATGGTATTTCAAAACGCATAGCGTCGATAACAGGAAACTCAATATTCAGACCCCAAGTACTTATTTCATCTGCGTATTTCACGTGTTGTTGAAAAATGGTCCAATCGGCCCGGGACCAAGAAATGTCCACGTTTCATGGTATTTATAAACATATAGCGTCGATAACAGAAAACTCAATTTTCAGATCCCAAGTACTTATATCATCTGCGTATTTCACGTTTTGTTGACAAATGGTCCAATCGGCCCGGGACCAAGAAATGTTCACGTTTCATGGTATTTCAAAACGTATAGCGTCGATAACACGAAACTCAATTTTCAGATCCCAAGTACTTATATCATCTGCGTATCTCACGTTTTGTTGAAAAATGGTCCAATCAGTCCGGGACCAAGAAATGTCCACGTTTCATGGTATTTCTAAACGTATGAGGTCGATAACTGAAAACTCAATTTTCAGATCCCAAGTACTTATATCATCTGCGTATCTCACGTGTTGTTGAAAAATGGTCCAATCGGCCCGGGACCATGAAATGTCCACGTTTCATGTTATTTCAAAACGTATGGCGTCGATAACAGGAAACTCAATTTTCAGATCCCAAGTACTTATATCATCTGCGTATCTCACGAGTTGTTGAAAAAAGGTCCAATCGGCCCGGGACCAAGAAATGTCCACGTTTCATGGTATTTCTAAACGTAGAGCGTCGATAACAGAAAACACAATTTTCAGGTCCCAAGTACTTACATCAGCTCGGAATTTTTCGCGTCGTGAAAAAATTCCCCAATCAGCACGGGACCAAGAAATCTCCACGTTTCATGTTATTTCAAAACGTATAGCGTCGATAACAGGAAACTCAATTTTCAGATCCCAAGTACTTATATCATCTGCGTATCTCACATGTTGTTGAAAAATGGTCCAATTGGCCCGGGACCAAGAAATGTCCACGTTTCATGTTATTTCAAAACGTTTAGCGTCGATAACAGGAAACTCAATTTTCAGATCCCAAGTAGTTATATCATCTGCGTATCTCACGTGTCGTTGAAAAATGGTCCAATTGGCCCGGGACCAAGAAATGTCCACGTTTCATGTTATTTCAAAACGTATAGCGTCGATAACAGGAAACTCAATTTTCAGATCCCAAGTACTTATATCATCTGCGTATCTCACGTGTTGTTGAAAAATGGTCCAATTGGCCCGGGACCAAGAAATGTCCACGTTTCATGGTATTTCAAAACGTATAGCGTCGATAACAGGAAACTCAATTTTCAGACCCCAAGTACTTATATCATCTGCGTATTTCACGTGTTGTTGAAAAATGGTCCAATCGGCCCGGGACCAAGAAATGTCCACGTTTCATGGTATTTATAAACGTATAGCGTCGATAACAGAAAACTCAATTCTCAGACCCCAAGTACTTATATCATCTGCGTATCTCACGAGTTGTTGAAAAAAGGTCCAATCGGCCCGGGACCAAGAAATGTCCACGTTTCATGGTATTTCAAAACGTATAGCGTCGATAAAAGGAAACTCAATTTTCAGACCCCAAGTACTTATATCATCTGCGTATTTCACGTTTTGTTGAAAAATGGTCGATTCGGCCCGGGACCAAGAAATGTTCACGTTTCATGGTATTTCAAAACGTATAGCGTCGATAATACGAAACTCAATTTTCAGATCCCAAGTACTTATATCAGCTCGGAATTTTTCGCGTCGTGAAAAAATGGTCCAATCAGCCCGGGACCATGAAATGTCCACGTTTCATGTTATTTCAAAACGTATAGCGTCGATAACAGGAAACTCAATTTTCAGATCCCAAGTACTTATATCATCTGCGTATCTCACGTGTTGTTGAAAAATGGTCCAATCAGTCCGGGACCAAGAAAAGCCCACGTTTCATGGTATTTCAAAACGCATAGCGTCGATAACAGGAAACTCAATATTCAGACCCCAAGTACTTATATCATCTGCGTATTTCACGTGTTGTTGAAAAATGGTCCAATCGGCCCGGGACCAAGAAATGTCCACGTTTCATGGTATTTATAAACATATAGCGTCGATAACAGAAAACTCAATTTTCAGATCCCAAGTACTTATATCATCTGCGTATTTCACGTTTTGTTGAAAAATGGTCCAATCGGCCCGGTACCAAGAAATGTTCACGTTTCATGGTATTTCAAAACGTATAGCGTCGATAACACGAAACTCAATTTTCAGATCCCAAGTACTTATATCATCTGCGTATCTCACGTTTTGTTGAAAAATGGTCCAATCATTCCGGGACCAAGAAATGTCCACGTTTCATGGTATTTCTAAACGTATGAGGTCGATAACTGAAAACTCAATTTTCAGATCCCAAGTACTTATATCATCTGCGTATCTCACGAGTTGTTGAAAAAAGGTACAATCGGCCCGGGACCAAGAAATGTCCACGTTTCATGGTATTTCTAAACGTAGAGCGTCGATAACAGAAAACACAATTTTCAGGTCCCAAGTACTTACTTCAGCTCGGAATTTTTTGCGTCGTGAAAAAATTCCCCAATCAGCACGGGACCAAGAAATCTCCACGTTTCATGGTATTTATAAATGTATAGCGTCGATAACAGAAAACACAATTTTCAGATCCCAAGTACTTATATCAGCTCGGATTTTTTCGCGTCGTGAAAAAATGGTCCAATCAGCCCGGGACCATGAAATGTCCACGTTTCATGTTATTTCAAAACGTTTAGCGTCGATAACAGGAAACTCAATTTTCAGATCCCAAGTAGTTATATCATCTGCGTATCTCACGTGTTGTTGAAAAATGGTCCAATTGGCCCGGGACCAAGAAATGTCCACGTTTCATGTTATTTCAAAACGTATAGCGTCGATAACAGGAAACTCAATTTTCAGATCCCAAGTACTTATATCATCTGCGTATCTCACGTGTTGTTGAAAAATGGTCCAATTGGCCCGGGACCAAGAAATGTCCACGTTTCATGGTATTTCAAAACGTATAGCGTCGATAACAGGAAACTCAATTTTCAGGTCCCAAGTACTTATATCAGCTCGGAATTTTTCGCGTCGTGAAAAAATGGTCCAATCAGCCCGGGACCATGAAATGTCCACGTTTCATGTTATTTCAAAACGTATAGCGTCGATAACAGGAAACTCAATTTTCAGATCCCAAGTACTTATATCATCAGCGTATCTCACGTGTTGTTGAAAAATGGTCCAATTGGCCTGGGACCAAGAAATGTTCACGTTTCATGGTATTTCAGAACGTATAGCGTCGATAACAGGAAACTCAATTCTCAGACCCCAAGTACTTATATCATCTGCGTATTTCACGTGTTGTTGAAAAATGGTCCAATCGGCCCGGGACCAAGAAATGTCCACGTTTCATGGTATTTCTAAACGTAGAGCGTCGATAACAGAAAACACAATTTTCAGGTCCCAAGTACTTACATCAGCTCGGAATTTTTCGCGTCGTGAAAAAATTCCCCAATCAGCACGGGACCAAGAAATCTCCACGTTTCATGTTATTTCAAAACGTATAGCGTCGATAACAGGAAACTCAATTTTCAGATCCCAAGTACTTATATCATCTGCGTATCTCACGTGTTGTTGAAAAATGGTCCAATTGGCCCGGGACCAAGAAATGTCCACGTTTCATGGTATTTCAAAACGTATAGCGTCGATAACAGGAAACTCAATTTTCAGACCCCAAGTACTTATATCATCTGCGTATTTCACGTGTTGTTGAAAAATGGTCCAATCGGCCCGGGACCAAGAAATGTCCACGTTTCATGGTATTTATAAACGTATAGCGTCGATAACAGAAAACTCAATTTTCAGATCCCAAGTACTTATATCATCTGCGTATTTCACGTGTTGTTGAAAAATGGTCCAATCGGCCCGGGACCAAGAAATGTCCACGCTTCATGGTATTTCTAAACGTATGAGGTCGATAACTGAAAACTCAATTTTCAGATCCCAAGTACTTATATCATCTGCGTATCTCACGTGTTGTTGAAAAATGGTCCAATCGGCCCGGGACCAAGAAATGTCCACGTTTCATGGTATTTCTAAACGTATTGCGTCGATAACAGAAAACACAATTTTCAGGTCTCAAGTACTTATATCAGCTCGGAATTTTTCGCGTCGTGAAAAAATTGTCCAATCAGCCCGGGACCAAGAAATGTCCACGTTTCATGGTATTTCTAAACATATGAGGTCGATATCTGAAAACTCAATTTTCAGATCCCAAGTACTTATATCATCTGCGTATTTCACGTGTTGTTGAAAAATGGTCCAATTGGCCCGGGACCAAGAAATGTTCACGTTTCATGGTATTTCAAAACGTATAGCGTCGATAACACGAAACTCAATTTTCAGATCCCAAGTACTTATATCAGCTCGGAATTTTTCGCGTCGTGAAAAAATGGTCCAATCAGCCCGGGACCAAGAACTGTCCACGTTTCATGGTATTTCTAAACATATAAGGTCGATAACTGAAAACTCAATTCTCAGACCCCAAGTACTTATATCATCTGCGTATCTCACGAGTTGTTGAAAAAAGGTCCAATCGGCCCGGGACCAAGAAATGTCCACGTTTCATGGTATTTCAAAACGTATAGAGTCGATAACAGGAAACTCAATTTTCAGACCCCAAGTACTTATATCATCTGCGTATTTCACGTTTTGTTGAAAAATGGTCGAATCGGCCCGGGACCAAGAAATGTTCACGTTTCATGGTATTTCAAAACGTATAGCGTCGATAACACGAAACTCAATTTTCAGATCCCAAGTACTTATATCAGCTCGGAATTTTTCGCGTCGTGAAAAAATGGTCCAATCAGCCCGGGACCATGAAATGTCCACGTTTCATGTTATTTCAAAACGTATAGCGTCGATAACAGGAAACCCAATTTTCAGATCCCAAGTACTTATATCATCTGCGTATCTCACGTGTTGTTGAAAAATGGTCCAATTGGCCCGGGACCAAGAAATGTCCACGTTTCATGTTATTTCAAAACGTATAGCGTCGATAACAGGAAACTCAATTTTCAGATCCCAAGTACTTATATCATCTGCGTATCTCACGTGTTGTTGAAAAATGGTCCAATTGGCCCGGGACCAAGAAATGTCCACGTTTCATGGTATTTCAAAACGTATAGCGTCGATAACACGAAACTCAATTTTCAGATCCCAAGTACTTATATCAGCTCGGAATTTTTCGCGTCGTGAAAAAATGGTCCAATCAGCCCGGGACCATGAAATGTCCACGTTTCATGTTATTTCAAAACGTATAGCGTCGATAACAGGAAACCCAATTTTCAGATCCCAAGTACTTATATCATCTGCGTATCTCACGTGTTGTTGAAAAATGGTCCAATTGGCCCGGGACCAAGAAATGTCCACGTTTCATGTTATTTCAAAACGTATAGCGTCGATAACAGGAAACTCAATTTTCAGATCCCAAGTACTTATATCATCTGCGTATCTCACGTGTTGTTGAAAAATGGTCCAATTGGCCCGGGACCAAGAAATGTCCACGTTTCATGGTATTTCTAAACGTATTGCGTCGATAACAGAAAACACAATTTTCAGGTCTCAAGTACTTATATCAGCTCGGAATTTTTCGCGTCGTGAAAAAATGGTCCAATCAGCCCGGGACCAAGAAATGTCCACGTTTCATGGTATTTCTAAACATATGAGGTCGATATCTGAAAACTCAATTTTCAGATCCCAAGTACTTATATCATCTGCGTATTTCACGTGTTGTTGAAAAATGGTCCAATTGGCCCGGGACCAAGAAATGTTCACGTTTCATGGTATTTCAAAACGTATAGCGTCGATAACACGAAACTCAATTTTCAGATCCCAAGTACTTATATCAGCTCGGAATTTTTCGCGTCGTGAAAAAATGGTCCAATCAGCCCGGGACCAAGAAATGTCCACGTTTCATGGTATTTCTAAACATATAAGGTCGATAACTGAAAACTCAATTTTCAGATCCCAAGTACTTATATCATCTGCGTATCTCACGAGTTGTTGAAAAAAGGTCCAATCGGCCCGGGACCAAGAAATGTCCACGTTTCATGGTATTTATAAACGTATAGCGTCGATAACAGAAAACATAATTTTCAGGTCCCAAGTACTTATATCAGCTCGGAATTTTTCGCGCGGTGAAAAAATGGTCCAATCAGCCCGGGACCAAGAAATGTCCACGTTTCATGGTATTTCTAAACATATAAGGTCGATAACTGAAAACTCAATTCTCAGACCCCAAGTACTTATATCATCTGCGTATCTCACGTGTTGTTGAAAAATGGTCCAATCAGTCCGGGACCAAGAAATGCCCACGTTTCATGGTATTTCAAAACGCATAGCGTCGATAACAGGAAACTCAATATTCAGACCCCAAGTACTTATATCATCTGCGTATTTCACGTGTTGTTGAAAAATGGTCCAATCGGCCCGGGACCAAGAAATGTCCACGTTTCATGGTATTTATAAACATATAGCGTCGATAACAGAAAACTCAATTTTCAGATCCCAAGTACTTATATCATCTGCGTATTTCACGTTTTGTTGAAAAATGGTCCAATCGGCCCGGTACCAAGAAATGTTCACGTTTCATGGTATTTCAAAACGTATAGCGTCGATAACACGAAACTCAATTTTCAGATCCCAAGTACTTATATCATCTGCGTATCTCACGTTTTGTTGAAAAATGGTCCAATCATTCCGGGACCAAGAAATGTCCACGTTTCATGGTATTTCTAAACGTATGAGGTCGATAACTGAAAACTCAATTTTCAGATCCCAAGTACTTGTATCATCTGCGTATCTCACGAGTTGTTGAAAAAAGGTCCAATCGGCCCGGGACCAAGAAATGTCCACGTTTCATGGTATTTCTAAACGTAGAGCGTCGATAACAGAAAACACAATTTTCAGGTCCCAAGTACTTACTTCAGCTCGGAATTTTTCGCGTCGTGAAAAAATTCCCCAATCAGCACGGGACCAAGAAATCTCCACGTTTCATGGTATTTATAAATGTATAGCGTAGATAACAGAAAACACAATTTTCAGATCCCAAGTACTTATATCAGCTCGGATTTTTTCGCGTCGTGAAAAAATGGTCCAATCAGCCCGGGACCATGAAATGTCCACGTTTCATGTTATTTCAAAACGTATAGCGTCGATAACAGGAAACCCAATTTTCAGATCCCAAGTACTTATATCATCTGCGTATCTCACGTGTTGTTGAAAAATGGTCCAATTGGCCCGGGACCAAGAATTGTCCACGTTTCATGGTATTTCTAAACGTATTGCGTCGATAACAGAAAACACAATTTTCAGGTCCCAAGTACTTATATCAGCTCGGAATTTTTCGCGTCGTGAAAAAATGGTCCAATCAGCCCGGGACCAAGAAATGTCCACGTTTCATGGTATTTCTAAACATATGAGGTCGATATCTGAAAACTCAATTTTCAGGTCCCAAGTACTTACATCAGCTCGGAATTTTTCGCGTCGTGAAAAAATTCCCCAATCAGCACGGGACCAAGAAATCTCCACGTTTCATGGTATTTATAAACGTATAGCGTCGATAACAGAAAACACAATTTTCAGATCCCAAGTACTTATATCAGCTCGGATTTTTTCGCGTCGTGAAAAAATGGTCCAATCCGCCCGGGACCATGAAATGTCCACGTTTCATGTTATTTCAAAACGTATAGCGTCGATAACAGGAAACCCAATTTTCAGATCCCAAGTACTTATATCATCTGCGTATCTCACGTGTTGTTGAAAAATGGTCCAATTGGCCCGGGACCAAGAATTGTCCACGTTTCATGGTATTTCTAAACGTATTGCGTCGATAACAGAAAACACAATTTTCAAGTCCCAAGTACTTATATCAGCTCGGAATTTTTCGCGTCGTGAAAAAATGGTCCAATCAGCCCGGGACCAAGAAATGTCCACGTTTCATGGTATTTCTAAACATATGAGGTCGATATCTGAAAACTCAATTTTCAGATCCCAAGTACTTATATCATCTGCGTATTTCACGTGTTGTTGAAAAATGGTCCAATCGGCCCGGGACCAAGAAATGTTCACGTTTCATGGTATTTCAAAACGTATAGCGTCGATAACACGAAACTCAATTTTCAGATCCCAAGTACTTATATCAGCTCGGAATTTTTCGCGTCGTGAAAAAATGGTCCAATCAGCCCGGGACCAAGAAATGTCCACGTTTCATGGTATTTCTAAACATATAAGGTCGATAACTGAAAACTCAATTTTCAGATCCCAAGTACTTATATCATCTGCGTATCTCACGAGATGTTGAAAAAAGGTCCAATCGGCCCGGGACCAAGAAATGTCCTCGTTTCATGGTATTTATTAACGTATAGCGTCGATAACAGAAAACACAATTTTCAGGTCCCAAGTACTTATATCAGCTCGGAATTTTTCGCGCGGTGAAACAATGGTCCAATCAGCCCGGGACCAAGAAATGTCCACGTTTCATGGTATTTCTAAACATATAAGGTCGATAACTGAAAACTCAATTTTCAGATCCCAAGTACTTATATCATCTGCGTATCTCACGAGTTGTTGAAAAATGGTCCAATTGGCCCGGGACCAAGAAATGTCCACGTTTCATGTTATTTCAAAACGTATAGCGTCGATAACAGGAAACTCAATTTTCAGATCCCAAGTACTTATATCATCTGCGTATCTCACGTGTTGTTGAAAAATGGTCCAATTGGCCAGGGACCAAGAAATGTCCACGTTTCATGGTATTTCAAAACGTATAGCGTCGATAACAGGAAACTCAATTTTCAGACCCCAAGTACTTATATCATCTGCGTATTTCACGTGTTGTTGAAAAATGGTCCAATCGGCCCGGGACCAAGAAATGTCCACGTTTCATGGTATTTATAAACGTATAGCGTCGATAACAGAAAACTCAATTTTCAGATCCCAAGTACTTATATCTTCTGCGTATTTCACGTGTTGTTGAAAAATGGTCCAATCGGCCCGGGACCAAGAAATGTTCACGTTTCATGGTATTTCTAAACGTATGAGGTCGATAACTGAAAACTCAATTTTCAGATCCCAAGTACTTATATCATCTGCGTATCTCACGTGTTGTTGAAAAATGGTCCAATCGGCCCGGGACCAAGAAATGTCCACGTTTCATGGTATTTCTAAACGTATTGCGTCGATAACAGAAAACACAATTTTCAGGTCTCAAGTACTTATATCAGCTCGGAATTTTTCGCGTCGTGTAAAAATGGTCCAATCAGCCCGGGACCAAGAAATGTCCACGTTTCATGGTATTTCTAAACATATGAGGTCGATATCTGAAAACTCAATTTTCAGATCCCAAGTACTTATATCATCTGCGTATTTCACGTGTTGTTGAAAAATGGTCCAATTGGCCCGGTACCAAGAAATGTTCACGTTTCATGGTATTTCAAAACGTATAGCGTCGATAACACGAAACTCAATTTTCAGATCCCAAGTACTTATATCAGCTCGGAATTTTTCGCGTCGTGAAAAAATGTTCCAATCAGACCGGGACCAAGAAATGTCCACGTTTCATGGTATTTCTAAACATATAAGGTCGATAACTGAAAACTCAATTTTCAGATCCCAAGTACTTATATCATCTGCGTATCTCACGAGTTGTTGAAAAAAGGTCCAATCGGCCCGGGACCAAGAAATGTCCACGTTTCATGGTATTTATAAACGTATAGCGTCGATAACAGAAAACACAATTTTCAGGTCCCAAGTACTTATATCAGCTCGGAATTTTTCGCGCGGTGAAAAAATGGTCCAATCAGCCCGGGACCACGAAATGTCCACGTTTCATGGTATTTCTAAACATATAAGGTCGATAACTGAAAACTCAATTTTCAGATCCCAAGTACTTATATCATCTGCGTATCTCACGAATTGTTGAAAAAAGGTCCAATCGGCCCGGGACCAAGAAATGTCCACGTTTCATGGTATTTCTAAACGTATTGCGTCGATAACAGAAAACACAATTTTCAGGTCCCGAGTACTTATATCAGCTCGGAATTTTTCGCGTCGTGAAAAAATGGTCCAATCAGCCCGGGACCATGAAATGTCCACGTTTCATGTTATTTCAAAACGTATAGCGTCGATAACAGGAAACTCAATTTTCAGATCCCAAGTACTTGTAACATCAGCGTATCTCACGTGTTGTTGAAAAATGGTCCAATTGGCCTGGGACCAAGAAATGTCCACGTTTCATGGTATTTCAGAACGTATAGCGTCGATAACAGGAAACTCAATTTTCAGACCCCAAGTACTTATATCATCTGCGTATTTCACGTTTTGTTGAAAAATGGTCCAATCGGCCCGGGACCAAGAAATGTTCACGTTTCATGGTATTTCAAAACGTATAGCGTCGATAACACGAAACTCAATTTTCAGATCCCAAGTACTTATATCAGCTCGGAATTTTTCGCGTCGTGAAAAAATGGTCCAATCAGCCCGGGACCATGAAATGTCCACGTTTCATGTTATTTCAAAACGTATAGCGTCGATAACAGGAAACTCAATTTTCAGATCCCAAGTACTTATATCATCTGCGTATCTCACGTGTTGTTGAAAAATGGTCCAATCAGTCCGGGACCAAGAAATGTCCACGTTTCATGGTATTTCAAAACGCATAGCGTCGATAACAGGAAACTCAATATTCAGACCCCAAGTACTTATTTCATCTGCGTATTTCACGTGTTGTTGAAAAATGGTCCAATCGGCCCGGGACCAAGAAATGTCCACGTTTCATGGTATTTATAAACATATAGCGTCGATAACAGAAAACTCAATTTTCAGATCCCAAGTACTTATATCATCTGCGTATTTCACGTTTTGTTGACAAATGGTCCAATCGGCCCGGGACCAAGAAATGTTCACGTTTCATGGTATTTCAAAACGTATAGCGTCGATAACACGAAACTCAATTTTCAGATCCCAAGTACTTATATCATCTGCGTATCTCACGTTTTGTTGAAAAATGGTCCAATCAGTCCGGGACCAAGAAATGTCCACGTTTCATGGTATTTCTAAACGTATGAGGTCGATAACTGAAAACTCAATTTTCAGATCCCAAGTACTTATATCATCTGCGTATCTCACGTGTTGTTGAAAAATGGTCCAATCGGCCCGGGACCATGAAATGTCCATGTTTCATGTTATTTCAAAACGTATGGCGTCGATAACAGGAAACTCAATTTTCAGATCCCAAGTACTTATATCATCTGCGTATCTCACGAGTTGTTGAAAAAAGGTCCAATCGGCCCGGGACCAAGAAATGTCCACGTTTCATGGTATTTCTAAACGTAGAGCGTCGATAACAGAAAACACAATTTTCAGGTCCCAAGTACTTACATCAGCTCGGAATTTTTCGCGTCGTGAAAAAATTCCCCAATCAGCACGGGACCAAGAAATCTCCACGTTTCATGTTATTTCAAAACGTATAGCGTCGATAACAGGAAACTCAATTTTCAGATCCCAAGTACTTATATCATCTGCGTATCTCACATGTTGTTGAAAAATGGTCCAATTGGCCCGGGACCAAGAAATGTCCACGTTTCATGTTATTTCAAAACGTTTAGCGTCGATAACAGGAAACTCAATTTTCAGATCCCAAGTAGTTATATCATCTGCGTATCTCACGTGTTGTTGAAAAATGGTCCAATTGGCCCGGGACCAAGAAATGTCCACGTTTCATGTTATTTCAAAACGTATAGCGTCGATAACAGGAAACTCAATTTTCAGATCCCAAGTACTTATATCATCTGCGTATCTCACGTGTTGTTGAAAAATGGTCCAATTGGCCCGGGACCAAGAAATGTCCACGTTTCATGGTATTTCAAAACGTATAGCGTCGATAACAGGAAACTCAATTTTCAGACCCCAAGTACTTATATCATCTGCGTATTTCACGTGTTGTTGAAAAATGGTCCAATCGGCCCGGGACCAAGAAATGTCCACGTTTCATGGTATTTATAAACGTATAGCGTCGATAACAGAAAACTCAATTCTCAGACCCCAAGTACTTATATCATCTGCGTATCTCACGAGTTGTTGAAAAAAGGTCCAATCGGCCCGGGACCAAGAAATGTCCACGTTTCATGGTATTTCAAAACGTATAGCGTCGATAACAGGAAACTCAATTTTCAGACCCCAAGTACTTATATCATCTGCGTATTTCACGTTTTGTTGAAAAATGGTCGATTCGGCCCGGGACCAAGAAATGTTCACGTTTCATGGTATTTCAAAACGTATAGCGTCGATAACACGAAACTCAATTTTCAGATCCCAAGTACTTATATCAGCTCGGAATTTTTCGCGTCGTGAAAAAATGGTCCAATCAGCCCGGGACCATGAAATGTCCACGTTTCATGTTATTTCAAAACGTATAGCGTCGATAACAGGAAACTCAATTTTCAGATCCCAAGTACTTATATCATCTGCGTATCTCACGTGTTGTTGAAAAATGGTCCAATCAGTCCGGGACCAAGAAAAGCCCACGTTTCATGGTATTTCAAAACGCATAGCGTCGATAACAGGAAACTCAATATTCAGACCCCAAGTACTTATATCATCTGCGTATTTCACGTGTTGTTGAAAAATGGTCCAATCGGCCCGGGACCAAGAAATGTCCACGTTTCATGGTATTTATAAACATATAGCGTCGATAACAGAAAACTCAATTTTCAGATCCCAAGTACTTATATCATCTGCGTATTTCACGTTTTGTTGAAAAATGGTCCAATCGGCCCGGTACCAAGAAATGTTCACGTTTCATGGTATTTCAAAACGTATAGCGTCGATAACACGAAACTCAATTTTCAGATCCCAAGTACTTATATCATCTGCGTATCTCACGTTTTGTTGAAAAATGGTCCAATCATTCCGGGACCAAGAAATGTCCACGTTTCATGGTATTTCTAAACGTATGAGGTCGATAACTGAAAACTCAATTTTCAGATCCCAAGTACTTATATCATCTGCGTATCTCACGAGTTGTTGAAAAAAGGTCCAATCGGCCCGGGACCAAGAAATGTCCACGTTTCATGGTATTTCTAAACGTAGAGCGTCGATAACAGAAAACACAATTTTCAGGTCCCAAGTACTTACTTCAGCTCGGAATTTTTTGCGTCGTGAAAAAATTCCCCAATCAGCACGGGACCAAGAAATCTCCACGTTTCATGGTATTTATAAATGTATAGCGTCGATAACAGAAAACACAATTTTCAGATCCCAAGTACTTATATCAGCTCGGATTTTTTCGCGTCGTGAAAAAATGGTCCAATCAGCCCGGGACCATGAAATGTCCACGTTTCATGTTATTTCAAAACGTATAGCGTCGATAACAGGAAACCCAATTTTCAGATCCCAAGTACTTATATCATCTGCGTATCTCACGTGTTGTTGAAAAATGGTCCAATTGGCCCGGGACCAAGAAATGTCCACGTTTCATGTTATTTCAAAACGTATAGCGTCGATAACAGGAAACTCAATTTTCAGATCCCAAGTACTTATATCATCTGCGTATCTCACGTGTTGTTGAAAAATGGTCCAATCTGCCCGGGACCAAGAAATGTCCACGTTTCATGGTATTTATAAACATATAGCGTCGATAACAGAAAACACAATTTTCAGGTCCCAAGTACTTATATCAGCTCGGAATTTTTCGCGTCGTGAAAAAATGGTCCAATCAGCCCGGGACCATGAAATGTCCACGTTTCATGTTATTTCAAAACGTATAGCGTCGATAACAGGAAACTCAATTTTCAGATCCCAAGTACTTATATCATCAGCGTATCTCACGTGTTGTTGAAAAATGGTCCAATTGGCCTGGGACCAAGAAATGTTCACGTTTCATGGTATTTCAGAACGTATAGCGTCGATAACAGGAAACTCAATTCTCAGACCCCAAGTACTTATATCATCTGCGTATTTCACGTGTTGTTGAAAAATGGTCCAATCGGCCCGGGACCAAGAAATGTCCACGTTTCATGGTATTTCAAAACGTATAGCGTCGATAACAGGAAACTCAATTTTCAGACCCCAAGTACTTATATCATCTGCGTATCTCACGTGTTGTTGAAAAATGGTCCAATCGGCCCGGGACCATGAAATGTCCACGTTTTATGTTATTTCAAAACGTATGGCGTCGATAACAGGAAACTCAATTTTCAGATCCCAAGTACTTATATCATCTGCGTATCTCACGAGTTGTTGAAAAAAGGTCCAATCGGCCCGGGACCAAGAAATGTCCACGTTTCATGGTATTTCTAAACGTAGAGCGTCGATAACAGAAAACACAATTTTCAGGTCCCAAGTACTTACATCAGCTCGGAATTTTTCGCGTCGTGAAAAAATGGTCCAATCAGCCCGGGACCATGAAATGTCCACGTTTCATGTTATTTCAAAACGTATAGCGTCGATAACAGGAAACTCAATTTTCAGATCCCAAGTACTTATATCATCAGCGTATCTCACGTGTTGTTGAAAAATGGTCCAATTGGCCTGGGACCAAGAAATGTTCACGTTTCATGGTATTTCAGAACGTATAGCGTCGATAACAGGAAACTCAATTCTCAGACCCCAAGTACTTATATCATCTGCGTATTTCACGTGTTGTTGAAAAATGGTCCAATCGGCCCGGGACCAAGAAATGTCCACGTTTCATGGTATTTCAAAACGTATAGCGTCGATAACAGGAAACTCAATTTTCAGACCCCAAGTACTTATATCATCTGCGTATCTCACGTGTTGTTGAAAAATGGTCCAATCGGCCCGGGACCATGAAATGTCCACGTTTCATGTTATTTCAAAACGTATGGCGTCGATAACAGGAAACTCAATTTTCAGATCCCAAGTACTTATATCATCTGCGTATCTCACGAGTTGTTGAAAAAAGGTCCAATCGGCCCGGGACCAAGAAATGTCCACGTTTCATGGTATTTCTAAACGTAGAGCGTCGATAACAGAAAACACAATTTTCAGGTCCCAAGTACTTACATCAGCTCGGAATTTTTCGCGTCGTGAAAAAATTCCCCAATCAGCACGGGACCAAGAAATCTCCACGTTTCATGTTATTTCAAAACGTATAGCGTCGATAACAGGAAACTCAATTTTCAGATCCCAAGTACTTATATCATCTGCGTATCTCACGTGTTGTTGAAAAATGGTCCAATTGGCCCGGGACCAAGAAATGTCCACGTTTCATGGTATTTCAAAACGTATAGCGTCGATAACAGGAAACTCAATTTTCAGACCCCAAGTACTTATATCATCTGCGTATTTCACGTGTTGTTGAAAAATGGTCCAATCGGCCCGGTACCAAGAAATGTTCACGTTTCATGGTATTTCAAAACGTATAGCGTCGATAACACGAAACTCAATTTTCAGATCCCAAGTACTTATATCATCTGCGTATCTCACGTTTTGTTGAAAAATGGTCCAATCATTCCGGGACCAAGAAATGTCCACGTTTCATGGTATTTCTAAACGTATGAGGTCGATAACTGAAAACTCAATTTTCAGATCCCAAGTACTTATATCATCTGCGTATCTCACGAGTTGTTGAAAAAAGGTCCAATCGGCCCGGGACCAAGAAATGTCCACGTTTCATGGTATTTCTAAACGTAGAGCGTCGATAACAGAAAACACAATTTTCAGGTCCCAAGTACTTACTTCAGCTCGGAATTTTTTGCGTCGTGAAAAAATTCCCCAATCAGCACGGGACCAAGAAATCTCCACGTTTCATGGTATTTATAAATGTATAGCGTCGATAACAGAAAACACAATTTTCAGATCCCAAGTACTTATATCAGCTCGGATTTTTTCGCGTCGTGAAAAAATGGTCCAATCAGCCCGGGACCATGAAATGTCCACGTTTCATGTTATTTCAAAACGTATAGCGTCGATAACAGGAAACCCAATTTTCAGATCCCAAGTACTTATATCATCTGCGTATCTCACGTGTTGTTGAAAAATGGTCCAATTGGCCCGGGACCAAGAAATGTCCACGTTTCATGTTATTTCAAAACGTATAGCGTCGATAACAGGAAACTCAATTTTCAGATCCCAAGTACTTATATCATCTGCGTATCTCACGTGTTGTTGAAAAATGGTCCAATCTGCCCGGGACCAAGAAATGTCCACGTTTCATGGTATTTATAAACGTATAGCGTCGATAACAGAAAACACAATTTTCAGGTCCCAAGTACTTATATCAGCTCGGAATTTTTCGCGTCGTGAAAAAATGGTCCAATCAGCCCGGGACCATGAAATGTCCACGTTTCATGTTATTTCAAAACGTATAGCGTCGATAACAGGAAACTCAATTTTCAGATCCCAAGTACTTATATCATCAGCGTATCTCACGTGTTGTTGAAAAATGGTCCAATTGGCCTGGGACCAAGAAATGTTCACGTTTCATGGTATTTCAGAACGTATAGCGTCGATAACAGGAAACTCAATTCTCAGACCCCAAGTACTTATATCATCTGCGTATTTCACGTGTTGTTGAAAAATGGTCCAATCGGCCCGGGACCAAGAAATGTCCACGTTTCATGGTATTTCAAAACGTATAGCGTCGATAACAGGAAACTCAATTTTCAGACCCCAAGTACTTATATCATCTGCGTATCTCACGTGTTGTTGAAAAATGGTCCAATCGGCCCGGGACCATGAAATGTCCACGTTTCATGTTATTTCAAAACGTATGGCGTCGATAACAGGAAACTCAATTTTCAGATCCCAAGTACTTATATCATCTGCGTATCTCACGAGTTGTTGAAAAAAGGTCCAATCGGCCCGGGACCAAGAAATGTCCACGTTTCATGGTATTTCTAAACGTAGAGCGTCGATAACAGAAAACACAATTTTCAGGTCCCAAGTACTTACATCAGCTCGGAATTTTTCGCGTCGTGAAAAAATGGTCCAATCAGCCCGGGACCATGAAATGTCCACGTTTCATGTTATTTCAAAACGTATAGCGTCGATAACAGGAAACTCAATTTTCAGATCCCAAGTACTTATATCATCAGCGTATCTCACGTGTTGTTGAAAAATGGTCCAATTGGCCTGGGACCAAGAAATGTTCACGTTTCATGGTATTTCAGAACGTATAGCGTCGATAACAGGAAACTCAATTCTCAGACCCCAAGTACTTATATCATCTGCGTATTTCACGTGTTGTTGAAAAATGGTCCAATCGGCCCGGGACCAAGAAATGTCCACGTTTCATGGTATTTCAAAACGTATAGCGTCGATAACAGGAAACTCAATTTTCAGACCCCAAGTACTTATATCATCTGCGTATCTCACGTGTTGTTGAAAAATGGTCCAATCGGCCCGGGACCATGAAATGTCCACGTTTCATGTTATTTCAAAACGTATGGCGTCGATAACAGGAAACTCAATTTTCAGATCCCAAGTACTTATATCATCTGCGTATCTCACGAGTTGTTGAAAAAAGGTCCAATCGGCCCGGGACCAAGAAATGTCCACGTTTCATGGTATTTCTAAACGTAGAGCGTCGATAACAGAAAACACAATTTTCAGGTCCCAAGTACTTACATCAGCTCGGAATTTTTCGCGTCGTGAAAAAATTCCCCAATCAGCACGGGACCAAGAAATCTCCACGTTTCATGTTATTTCAAAACGTTTAGCGTCGATAACAGGAAACTCAATTTTCAGATCCCAAGTAGTTATATCATCTGCGTATCTCACGTGTTGTTGAAAAATGGTCCAATTGGCCCGGGACCAAGAAATGTCCACGTTTCATGTTATTTCAAAACGTATAGCGTCGATAACAGGAAACTCAATTTTCAGATCCCAAGTACTTATATCATCTGCGTATCTCACGTGTTGTTGAAAAATGGTCCAATTGGCCCGGGACCAAGAAATGTCCACGTTTCATGTTATTTCAAAACGTTTAGCGTCGATAACAGGAAACTCAATTTTCAGATCCCAAGTAGTTATATCATCTGCGTATCTCACGTGTTGTTGAAAAATGGTCCAATTGGCCCGGGACCAAGAAATGTCCACGTTTCATGTTATTTCAAAACGTATAGCGTCGATAACAGGAAACTCAATTTTCAGATCCCAAGTACTTATATCATCTGCGTATCTCACGTGTTGTTGAAAAATGGTCCAATCGGCCCGGGACCAAGAAATGTCCACGTTTCATGGTATTTCTAAACGTATTGCGTCGATAACAGAAAACACAATTTTCAGGTCTCAAGTACTTATATCAGCTCGGAATTTTTCGCGTCGTGAAAAAATGGTCCAATCAGCCCGGGACCAAGAAATGTCCACGTTTCATGGTATTTCTAAACATATAAGGTCGATAACTGAAAACTCAATTTTCAGATCCCAAGTACTTATATCATCTGCGTATCTCACGAATTGTTGAAAAAAGGTCCAATCGGCCCGGGACCAAGAAATGTCCACGTTTCATGGTATTTCTAAACGTATTGCGTCGATAACAGAAAACACAATTTTCAGGTCCCAAGTACTTATATCAGCTCGGAATTTTTCGCGTCGTGAAAAAATGGTCCAATCAGCCCGGGACCATGAAATGTCCACGTTTCATGTTATTTCAAAACGTATAGCGTCGATAACAGGAAACTCAATTTTCAGATCCCAAGTACTTGTAACATCAGCGTATCTCACGTGTTGTTGAAAAATGGTCCAATTGGCCTGGGACCAAGAAATGTCCACGTTTCATGGTATTTCAGAACGTATAGCGTCGATAACAGGAAACTCAATTTTCAGATCCCAAGTACTTATATCATCTGCGTATCTCACGTGTTGTTGAAAAATGGTCCAATTGGCCCGGGACCAAGAAACGTCCACGTTTCATGTTATTTCAAAACGTATAGCGTCGATAACAGGAAACTCAATTTTCAGATCCCAAGTACTTATATCATCTGCGTATCTCACGTGTTGTTGAAAAATGGTCCAATTGGCCCGGGACCAAGAAATGTCCACGTTTCATGTTATTTCAAAACGTATAGCGTCGATAACAGGAAACTCAATTTTCAGATCCCAAGTACTTATATCATCTGCGTATCTCACGTGTTGTTGAAAAATGGTCCAATTGGCCCGGGACCAAGAAACGTCCACGTTTCATGTTATTTCAAAACGTATAGCGTCGATAACAGGAAACTCAATTTTCAGATCCCAAGTACTTATATCATCTGCGTATCTCACGTGTTGTTGAAAAAAGGTCCAATCGGCCCGGGACCAAGAAATGTCCACGTTTCATGGTATTTCTAAAAGTAGAGCGTCGATAACAGAAAACACAATTTTCAGGTCCCAAGTACTTACTTCAGCTCGGAATTTTTCGCGTCGTGAAAAAATTCCCCAATCAGCACGCGACCAAGAAATCTCCACGTTTTATGGTATTTATAAATGTATAGCGTCGATAACAGAAAACACAATTTTCAGATCCCAAGTACTTATATCAGCTCGGATTTTTTCGCGTCGTGAAAAAATGGTCCAATCAGCCCGGGACCATGAAATGTCCACGTTTCATGTTATTTCAAAACGTATAGCGTCGATAACAGGAAACCCAATTTTCAGATCCCAAGTACTTATATCATCTGCGTATCTCACGTGTTGTTGAAAAATGGTCCAATTGGCCCGGGACCAAGAATTGTCCACGTTTCATGGTATTTCTAAACGTATTGCGTCGATAACAGAAAACACAATTTTCAGGTCCCAAGTACTTATATCAGCTCGGAATTTTTCGCGTCGTGAAAAAATGGTCCAATCAGCCCGGGACCAAGAAATGTCCACGTTTCATGGTATTTCTAAACATATGAGGTCGATATCTGAAAACTCAATTTTCAGATCCCAAGTACTTATATCATCTGCGTATTTCACGTGTTGTTGAAAAATGGTCCAATCGGCCCGGGACCAAGAAATGTTCACGTTTCATGGTATTTCAAAACGTATAGCGTCGATAACACGAAACTCAATTTTCAGATCCCAAGTACTTATATCATCTGCGTATCTCACGAGATGTTGAAAAAAGGTCCAATCGGCCCGGGACCAAGAAATGTCCTCGTTTCATGGTATTTATTAACGTATAGCGTCGATAACAGAAAACACAATTTTCAGGTCCCAAGTACTTATATCAGCTCGGAATTTTTCGCGCGGTGAAAAAATGGTCCAATCAGCCCGGGACCAAGAAATGTCCACGTTTCATGGTATTTCTAAACATATAAGGTCGATAACTGAAAACTCAATTTTCAGATCCCAAGTACTTATATCATCTGCGTATCTCACGAGTTGTTGAAAAAAGGTCCAATCGGCCCGGGACCAAGAAATGTCCACGTTTTATGTTATTTCAAAACGTATAGCGTCGATAACAGGAAACTCAATTTTCAGATCCCAAGTACTTATATCATCTGCGTATCTCACGTGTTGTTGAAAAATGGTCCAATTGGCCCGGGACCAAGAAACGTCCACGTTTCATGTTATTTCAAAACGTATAGCGTCGATAACTGGAAACTCAATTTTCAGATCCCAAGTACTTATATCATCTGCGTATCTCACGTGTTGTTGAAAAAAGGTCCAATCGGCCCGGGACCAAGAAATGTCCACGTTTCATGGTATTTCTAAAAGTAGAGCGTCGATAACAGAAAACACAATTTTCAGGTCCCAAGTACTTACATCAGCTCGGAATTTTTCGCGTCGTGAAAAAATTCCCCAATCAGCACGGGACCAAGATATCTCCACGTTTCATGGTATTTATAAACGTATAGCGTCGATAACAGAAAACACAATTTTCAGATCCCAAGTACTTATATCAGCTCGGATTTTTTCGCGTCGTGAAAAAATGGTCCAATCAGCCCGGGACCATGAAATGTCCACGTTTCATGTTATTTCAAAACGTATAGCGTCGATAACAGGAAACCCAATTTTCAGATCCCAAGTACTTATATCATCTGCGTATCTCACGTGTTGTTGAAAAATGGTCCAATTGGCCCGGGACCAAAAATTGTCCACGTTTCATGGTATTTCTAAACGTATTGCGTCGATAACAGAAAACACAATTTTCAGGTCCCAAGTACTTATATCAGCTCGGAATTTTTCGCGTCGTGAAAAAATGGTCCAATCAGCCCGGGACCAAGAAATGTCCACGTTTCATGGTATTTCTAAACATATGAGGTCGATATCTGAAAACTCAATTTTCAGATCCCAAGTACTTATATCATCTGCGTATTTCACGTGTTGTTGAAAAATGGTCCAATCGGCCCGGGACCAAGAAATGTTCACGTTTCATGGTATTTCAAAACGTATAGCGTCGATAACACGAAACTCAATTTTCAGATCCCAAGTACTTATATCATCTGCGTATCTCACGAGATGTTGAAAAAAGGTCCAATCGGCCCGGGACCAAGAAATGTCCTCGTTTCATGTTATTTCAAAACGTATAGCGTCGATAACAGGAAACTCAATTTTCAGATCCCAAGTACTTATATCATCTGCGTATCTCACGTGTTGTTGAAAAATGGTCCAATCAGTCCGGGACCAAGAAATGCCCACGTTTCATGGTATTTCAAAACGCATAGCGTCGATAACAGGAAACTCAATATTCAGACCCCAAGTACTTATATCATCTGCGTATTTCACGTGTTGTTGAAAAATGGTCCACTCGGCCCGGGACCAAGAAATGTCCACGTTTCATGGTATTTATAAACATATAGCGTCGATAACAGAAAACTCAATTTTCAGATCCCAAGTACTTATATCATCTGCGTATTTCACGTTTTGTTGAAAAATGGTCCAATCGGCCCGGTACCAAAAAATGTTCACGTTTCATGGTATTTCAAAACGTATAGCGTCGATAACACGAAACTCAATTTTCAGATCCCAAGTACTTATCTCAGCTCGGAATTTTTCGCGTCGTGAAAAAATGGTCCAATCAGCCCGGGACCAAGAAATGTCCACGTTTCATGGTATTTCTAAACATATGAGGTCGATATCTGAAAACTCAATTTTCAGATCCCAAGTACTTATATCATCTGCGTATTTCACGTGTTGTTGAAAAATGGTCCAATCGGCCCGGGACCAAGAAATGTTCACGTTTCATGGTATTTCAAAACGTATAGCGTCGATAACACGAAACTCAATTTTCAGATCCCAAGTACTTATATCATCTGCGTATCTCACGAGATGTTAAAAAAAGGTCCAATCGGCCCGGGACCAAGAAATGTCCTCGTTTCATGGTATTTATTAACGTATAGCGTCGATAACAGAAAACACAATTTTCAGGTCCCAAGTACTTATATCAGCTCGGAATTTTTCGCGCGGTGAAAAAATGGTCCAATCAGCCCGGGACCAAGAAATGTCCACGTTTCATGGTATTTCTAAACATATAAGGTCGATAACAGAAAACACAATTTTCAGGTCCCAAGTACTTATATCAGCTCGGAATTTTTCGCGCGGTGAAAAAATGGTCCAATCGGCCCGGGACCAAGAAATGTTCACGTTTCATGGTATTTCAAAACGTATAGCGTCGATAACACGAATCTCAATTTTCAGATCCCAAGTACTTATATCAGCTCGGAATTTTTCGCGTCGTGAAAAAATGGTCCAATCAGCCCGGGACCATGAAATGTCCACGTTTCATGTTATTTCAAAACGTATAGCGTCGATAACAGGAAACTCAATTTTCAGATCCCAAGTACTTATATCATCTGCGTATCTCACGTGTTGTTGAAAAATGGTCCAATCAGTCCGGGACCAAGAAATGCCCACGTTTCATGGTATTTCAAAACGCATAGCGTCGATAACAGGAAACTCAATATTCAGACCCCAAGTACTTATATCATCTGCGTATTTCACGTGTTGTTGAAAAATGGTCCAATTGGCCCGGGACCAAGAAATGTCCACGTTTCATGTTATTTCAAAACGTATAGCGTCGATAACAGGAAACTCAATTTTCAGATCCCAAGTACTTATATCATCTGCGTATCTCACGTGTTGTTGAAAAATGGTCCAATTGGCCCGGGACCAAGAAATGTCCACGTTTCATGTTATTTCAAAACGTATAGCGTCGATAACAGGAAACTCAATTTTCAGATCCCAAGTACTTATATCATCTGCGTATCTCACGTGTTGTTGAAAAATGGTCCAATGGGCCCGGGACCAAGAAATGTCCACGTTTCATGGTATTTCAAAACGTATAGCGTCGATAACAGGAAACTCAATTTTCAGACCCCAAGTACTTATATCATCTGCGTATTTCACGTGTTGTTGAAAAATGGTCCAATCGGCCCGGGACCAAGAAATGTCCACGTTTCATGGTATTTATAAACGTATAGCGTCGATAACAGAAAACTCAATTTTCAGATCCCAAGTACTTATATCATCTGCGTATTTCACGTGTTGTTGAAAAATGGTCCAATCGGCCCGGGACCAAGAAATGTCCACGTTTCATGGTATTTCTAAACGTATGAGGTCGATAACTGAAAACTCAATTTTCAGATCCCAAGTACTTATATCATCTGCGTATCTCACGTGTTGTTGAAAAATGGTCCAATCGGCCCGGGACCAAGAAATGTCCACGTTTCATGGTATTTCTAAACGTATGAGGTCGATAACTGAAAACTCAATTTTCAGATCCCAAGTACTTATATCATCTGCGTATCTCACGTGTTGTTGAAAAATGGTCCAATCGGCCCGGGACCAAGAAATGTCCACGTTTCATGGTATTTCTAAACGTATTGCGTCGATAACAGAAAACACAATTTTCAGGTCTCAAGTACTTATATCAGCTCGGAATTTTTCGCGTCGTGAAAAAATGGTCCAATCAGCCCGGGACCAAGAAATGTCCACGTTTCATGGTATTTCTAAACATATAAGGTCGATAACTGAAAACTCAATTTTCAGATCCCAAGTACTTATATCATCTGCGTATCTCACGAGTTGTTGAAAAAAGGTCCAATCGGCCCGGGACCAAGAAATGTCCACGTTTCATGGTATTTATAAACGTATAGCGTCGATAACAGAAAACATAATTTTCAGGTCCCAAGTACTTATATCAGCTCGGAATTTTTCGCGCGGTGAAAAAATGGTCCAATCAGCCCGGGACCAAGAAATGTCCACGTTTCATGGTATTTCTAAACATATAAGGTCGATAACTGAAAACTCAATTCTCAGACCCCAAGTACTTATATCATCTGCGTATCTCACGTGTTGTTGAAAAATGGTCCAATCGGCCCGGGACCAAGAAATGTCCACGTTTCATGGTATTTCTAAACGTATTGCGTCGATAACAGAAAACACAATTTTCAGGTCTCAAGTACTTATATCAGCTCGGAATTTTTCGCGTCGTGAAAAAATGGTCCAATCAGCCCGGGACCATGAAATGTCCACGTTTCATGTTATTTCAAAACGTATAGCGTCGATAACAGGAAACTCAATTTTCAGATTCCAAGTACTTATATCATCTGCGTATCTCACGTGTTGTTGAAAAATGGTCCAATCAGTCCGGGACCAAGAAATGCCCACGTTTCATGGTATTTCAAAACGCATAGCGTCGATAACAGGAAACTCAATATTCAGACCCCAAGTACTTATATCATCTGCGTATTTCACGTGTTGTTGAAAAATGGTCCAATTGGCCCGGGACCAAGAAATGTCCACGTTTCATGTTATTTCAAAACGTATAGCGTCGATAACAGGAAACTCAATTTTCAGATCCCAAGTACTTATATCATCTGCGTATCTCACGTGTTGTTGAAAAATGGTCCAATTGGCCCGGGACCAAGAAATGTCCACGTTTCATGTTATTTCAAAACGTATAGCGTCGATAACAGGAAACTCAATTTTCAGATCCCAAGTACTTATATCATCTGCGTATCTCACGTGTTGTTGAAAAATGGTCCAATGGGCCCGGGACCAAGAAATGTCCACGTTTCATGGTATTTCAAAACGTATAGCGTCGATAACAGGAAACTCAATTTTCAGACCCCAAGTACTTATATCATCTGCGTATTTCACGTGTTGTTGAAAAATGGTCCAATCGGCTCGGGACCAAGAAATGTCCACGTTTCATGGTATTTATAAACGTATAGCGTCGATAACAGAAAACTCAATTTTCAGATCCCAAGTACTTAAATCATCTGCGTATTTCACGTGTTGTTGAAAAATGGTCCAATCGGCCCGGGACCAAGAAATGTCCACGTTTCATGGTATTTATAAACGTATAGCGTCGATAACAGAAAACATAATTTTCAGGTCCCAAGTACTTATATCAGCTCGGAATTTTTCGCGCGGTGAAAAAATGGTCCAATCAGCCCGGGACCAAGAAATGTCCACGTTTCATGGTATTTATAAACGTATAGCGTCGATAACAGAAAACATAATTTTCAGGTCCCAAGTACTTATATCAGCTCGGAATTTTTCGCGCGGTGAAAAAATGGTCCAATCAGCCCGGGACCAAGAAATGTCCACGTTTCATGGTATTTCAAAACGTATTGCGTCGATAACAGAAAACACAATTTTCAGGTCCCAAGTACTTATATCAGCTCGGAATTTTTCGCTTCGTGAAAAAATTCCCCAATCAGCACGGGACCAAGAAATCTCCACGTTTCATGGTATTTATAAACGTATAGCGTCGATAACAGAAAACACAATTTTCAGATCCCAAGTACTTATATCAGCTCGGAATTTTTCGCGTCGTGAAAAAATGGTCCAATCAGCCCGGGACCATGAAATGTCCGCGTTTCATGTTATTTCAAAACGTATAGCGTCGATAACAGGAAACTCAATTTTCAGACCCCAAGTACTTATATCATCTGCGTATTTCACGTGTTGTTGAAAAATGGTCCAATCGGCCCGGGACCAAGAAATGTCCACGTTTCATGGTATTTATAAACGTATAACGTCGATAACAGAAAACTCAATTTTCAGATCCCAAGTACTTATATCATCTGCGTATTTCACGTTTTGTTGAAAAATGGTCCAATCGGCCCGGGACCAAGAAATGTTCACGTTTCATGGTATTTCAAAACGTATTGCGTCGATAACAGAAAACACAATTTTCAGGTCCCAAGTACTTATATCAGCTCGGAATTTTTCGCTTCGTGAAAAAATTCCCCAATCAGCACGGGACCAAGAAATCTCCACGTTTCATGGTATTTATAAACGTATAGCGTCGATAACAGAAAACACAATTTTCAGATCCCAAGTACTTATATCAGCTCGGAATTTTTCGCGTCGTGAAAAAATGGTCCAATCAGCCCGGGACCATGAAATGTCCGCGTTTCATGTTATTTCAAAACGTATAGCGTCGATAACAGGAAACTCAATTTTCAGATCCCAAGTACTTATATCATCAGCGTATCTCACGTGTTGTTGAAAAATAGTCCAATTGGCCCGGGACCAAGAAATGTCCACGTTTCATGGTATTTCAAAACGTATAGCGTCGATAACAGGAAACTCAATTCTCAGACCCCAAGTACTTATATCATCTGCGTATTTCACGAGATGTTGAAAAAAGGTCCAATCGGCCCGGGACCAAGAAATGTCCTCGTTTCATGGTATTTATTAACGTATAACGTCGATAACAGAAAACACAATTTTCAGGTCCCAAGTACTTATATCAGCTCGGAATTTTTCGCGCGGTGAAAAAATGGTCCAATCAGCCCGGGACCAAGAAATGTCCACGTTTCATGGTATTTCTAAACATATCAGGTCGATAACTGAAAACTCAATTTTCAGATCCCAAGTACTTATATCATCTTCGTATCTCACGAGTTGTTGAAAAAAGGTCCAATCGGCCCGGGACCAAGAAATGTCCACGTTTTATGTTATTTCAAAACGTATAGCGTCGATAACAGGAAACTCAATTTTCAGATCCCAAGTACTTATATCATCTGCGTATCTCACGTGTTGTTGAAAAATGGTCCAATTGGCCCGGGACCAAGAAATGTCCACGTTTCATGTTATTTCAAAACGTATAGCGTCGATAACAGGAAACTCAATTTTCAGATCCCAAGTACTTATATCATCTGCGTATCTCACGTGTTGTTGAAAAATGGTCCAATTGGCCCGGGACCAAGAAATGTCCACGTTTCATGTTATTTCAAAACGTATAGCGTCGATAACAGGAAACTCAATTTTCAGATCCCAAGTACTTATATCATCTGCGTATCTCACGTGTTGTTGAAAAATGGTCCAATTGGCCCGGGACCAAGAAATGTCCACGTTTCATGGTATTTCAAAACGTATAGCGTCGATAACAGGAAACTCAATTTTCAGATCCCAAGTACTTATATCATCTGCGTATCTCACGTGTTGTTGAAAAATGGTCCAATTGGCCCGGGACCAAGAAACGTCCACGTTTCATGTTATTTCAAAACGTATAGCGTCGATAACAGGAAACTCAATTTTCAGATCCCAAGTACTTATATCATCTGCGTATCTCACGTGTTGTTGAAAAATGGTCCAATTGGCCCGGGACCAAGAAACGTCCACGTTTCATGTTATTTCAAAACGTATAGCGTCGATAACTGGAAACTCAATTTTCAGATCCCAAGTACTTATATCATCTGCGTATCTCACGTGTTGTTGAAAAAAGGTCCAATCGGCCCGGGACCAAGAAATGTCCACGTTTCATGGTATTTCTAAAAGTAGAGCGTCGATAACAGAAAACACAATTTTCAGGTCCCAAGTACTTACTTCAGCTCGGAATTTTTCGCGTCGTGAAAAAATTCCCCAATCAGCACGGGACCAAGAAATCTCCACGTTTCATGGTATTTATAAATGTATAGCGTCGATAACAGAAAACACAATTTTCAGATCCCAAGTACTTATATCAGCTCGGATTTTTTCGCGTCGTGAAAAAATGGTCCAATCAGCCCGGGACCATGAAATGTCCACGTTTCATGTTATTTCAAAACGTATAGCGTCGATAACAGGAAACCCAATTTTCAGATCCCAAGTACTTATATCATCTGCGTATCTCACGTGTTGTTGAAAAATGGTCCAATTGGCCCGGGACCAAGAATTGTCCACGTTTCATGGTATTTCTAAACGTATTGCGTCGATAACAGAAAACACAATTTTCAGGTCCCAAGTACTTATATCAGCTCGGAATTTTTCGCGTCGTGAAAAAATGGTCCAATCAGCCCGGGACCAAGAAATGTCCACGTTTCATGGTATTTCTAAACATATGAGGTCGATATCTGAAAACTCAATTTTCAGGTCCCAAGTACTTACATCAGCTCGGAATTTTTCGCGTCGTGAAAAAATTCCCCAATCAGCACGGGACCAAGATATCTCCACGTTTCATGGTATTTATAAACGTATAGCGTCGATAACAGAAAACACAATTTTCAGATCCCAAGTACTTATATCAGCTCGGATTTTTTCGCGTCGTGAAAAAATGGTCCAATCAGCCCGGGACCATGAAATGTCCACGTTTCATGTTATTTCAAAACGTATAGCGTCGATAACAGGAAACCCAATTTTCAGATCCCAAGTACTTATATCATCTGCGTATCTCACGTGTTGTTGAAAAATGGTCCAATTGGCCCGGGACCAAAAATTGTCCACGTTTCATGGTATTTCTAAACGTATTGCGTCGATAACAGAAAACACAATTTTCAGGTCCCAAGTACTTATATCAGCTCGGAATTTTTCGCGTCGTGAAAAAATGGTCCAATCAGCCCGGGACCAAGAAATGTCCACGTTTCATGGTATTTCTAAACATATGAGGTCGATATCTGAAAACTCAATTTTCAGATCCCAAGTACTTATATCATCTGCGTATTTCACGTGTTGTTGAAAAATGGTACAATCGGCCCGGGACCAAGAAATGTTCACGTTTCATGGTATTTCAAAACGTATAGCGTCGATAACACGAAACTCAATTTTCAGATCCCAAGTACTTATATCATCTGCGTATCTCACGAGATGTTGAAAAAAGGTCCAATCGGCCCGGGACCAAGAAATGTCCTCGTTTCATGTTATTTCAAAACGTATAGCGTCGATAACAGGAAACTCAATTTTCAGATCCCAAGTACTTATATCATCTGCGTATCTCACGTGTTGTTGAAAAATGGTCCAATCAGTCCGGGACCAAGAAATGCCCACGTTTCATGGTATTTCAAAACGCATAGCGTCGATAACAGGAAACTCAATATTCAGACCCCAAGTACTTATATCATCTGCGTATTTCACGTGTTGTTGAAAAATGGTCCAATCGGCCCGGGACCAAGAAATGTCCACGTTTCATGGTATTTATAAACATATAGCGTCGATAACAGAAAACTCAATTTTCAGATCCCAAGTACTTATATCATCTGCGTATTTCACGTTTTGTTGAAAAATGGTCCAATCGGCCCGGTACCAAAAAATGTTCACGTTTCATGGTATTTCAAAACGTATAGCGTCGATAACACGAAACTCAATTTTCAGATCCCAAGTACTTATCTCAGCTCGGAATTTTTCGCGTCGTGAAAAAATGGTCCAATCAGCCCGGGACCAAGAAATGTCCACGTTTCATGGTATTTCTAAACATATGAGGTCGATATCTGAAAACTCAATTTTCAGATCCCAAGTACTTATATCATCTGCGTATTTCACGTGTTGTTGAAAAATGGTCCAATCGGCCCGGGACCAAGAAATGTCCTCGTTTCATGGTATTTATTAACGTATAGCGTCGATAACAGAAAACACAATTTTCAGGTCCCAAGTACTTATATCAGCTCGGAATTTTTCGCGCGGTGAAAAAATGGTCCAATCAGCCCGGGACCAAGAAATGTCCACGTTTCATGGTATTTCTAAACATATAAGGTCGATAACAGAAAACACAATTTTCAGGTCCCAAGTACTTATATCAGCTCGGAATTTTTCGCGCGGTGAAAAAATGGTCCAGTCGGCCCGGGACCAAGAAATGTTCACGTTTCATGGTATTTCAAAACGTATAGCGTCGATAACACGAATCTCAATTTTCAGATCCCAAGTACTTATATCAGCTCGGAATTTTTCGCGTCGTGAAAAAATGGTCCAATCAGCCCGGGACCATGAAATGTCCACGTTTCATGTTATTTCAAAACGTATAGCGTCGATAACAGGAAACTCAATTTTCAGATCCCAAGTACTTATATCATCTGCGTATCTCACGTGTTGTTGAAAAATGGTCCAATCAGTCCGGGACCAAGAAATGCCCACGTTTCATGGTATTTCAAAACGCATAGCGTCGATAACAGGAAACTCAATATTCAGACCCCAAGTACTTATATCATCTGCGTATTTCACGTGTTGTTGAAAAATGGTCCAATTGGCCCGGGACCAAGAAATGTCCACGTTTCATGTTATTTCAAAACGTATAGCGTCGATAACAGGAAACTCAATTTTCAGATCCCAAGTACTTATATCATCTGCGTATCTCACGTGTTGTTGAAAAATGGTCCAATTGGCCCGGGACCAAGAAATGTCCACGTTTCATGTTATTTCAAAACGTATAGCGTCGATAACAGGAAACTCAATTTTCAGATCCCAAGTACTTATATCATCTGCGTATCTCACGTGTTGTTGAAAAATGGTCCAATGGGCCCGGGACCAAGAAATGTCCACGTTTCATGGTATTTCAAAACGTATAGCGTCGATAACAGGAAACTCAATTTTCAGACCCCAAGTACTTATATCATCTGCGTATTTCACGTGTTGTTGAAAAATGGTCCAATCGGCCCGGGACCAAGAAATGTCCACGTTTCATGGTATTTATAAACGTATAGCGTCGATAACAGAAAACTCAATTTTCAGATCCCAAGTACTTATATCATCTGCGTATTTCACGTGTTGTTGAAAAATGGTCCAATCGGCCCGGGACCAAGAAATGTCCACGTTTCATGGTATTTCTAAACGTATGAGGTCGATAACTGAAAACTCAATTTTCAGATCCCAAGTACTTATATCATCTGCGTATCTCACGTGTTGTTGAAAAATGGTCCAATCAGCCCGGGACCATGAAATGTCCACGTTTCATGTTATTTCAAAACGTATAGCGTCGATAACAGGAAACTCAATTTTCAGATCCCAAGTACTTATATCATCTGCGTATCTCACGTGTTGTTGAAAAATGGTCCAATCAGTCCGGGACCAAGAAATGCCCACGTTTCATGGTATTTCAAAACGCATAGCGTCGATAACTGAAAACTCAATTTTCAGATCCCAAGTACTTATATCATCTGCGTATCTCACGAGTTGTTGAAAAAAGGTCCAATCGGCCCGGGACCAAGAAATGTCCACGTTTTATGTTATTTCAAAACGTATAGCGTCGATAACAGGAAACTCAATTTTCAGATCCCAAGTACTTATATCATCTGCGTATCTCACGTGTTGTTGAAAAATGGTCCAATTGGCCCGGGACCAAGAAATGTCCACGTTTCATGTTATTTCAAAACGTATAGCGTCGATAACAGGAAACTCAATTTTCAGATCCCAAGTACTTATATCATCTGCGTATCTCACGTGTTGTTGAAAAATGGTCCAATTGGCCCGGGACCAAGAAACGTCCACGTTTCATGTTATTTCAAAACGTATAGCGTCGATAACTGAAAACTCAATTTTCAGATCCCAAGTACTTATATCATCTGCGTATCTCACGTGTTGTTGAAAAATGGTCCAATCAGCCCGGGACCATGAAATGTCCACGTTTCATGTTATTTCAAAACGTATAGCGTCGATAACAGGAAACTCAATTTTCAGATCCCAAGTACTTATATCATCTGCGTATCTCACGTGTTGTTGAAAAATGGTCCAATCAGTCCGGGACCAAGAAATGCCCACGTTTCATGGTATTTCAAAACGCATAGCGTCGATAACTGAAAACTCAATTTTCAGATCCCAAGTACTTATATCATCTGCGTATCTCACGAGTTGTTGAAAAAAGGTCCAATCGGCCCGGGACCAAGAAATGTCCACGTTTTATGTTATTTCAAAACGTATAGCGTCGATAACAGGAAACTCAATTTTCAGATCCCAAGTACTTATATCATCTGCGTATCTCACGTGTTGTTGAAAAATGGTCCAATTGGCCCGGGACCAAGAAATGTCCACGTTTCATGTTATTTCAAAACGTATAGCGTCGATAACAGGAAACTCAATTTTCAGATCCCAAGTACTTATATCATCTGCGTATCTCACGTGTTGTTGAAAAATGGTCCAATTGGCCCGGGACCAAGAAACGTCCACGTTTCATGTTATTTCAAAACGTATAGCGTCGATAACAGGAAACTCAATTTTCACATCCCAAGTACTTATATCATCTGCGTATCTCACGTGTTGTTGAAAAATGGTCCAATTGGCCCGGGACCAAGAAATGTCCACGTTTCATGTTATTTCAAAACGTATAGCGTCGATAACAGGAAACTCAATTTTCAGATCCCAAGTACTTATATCATCTGCGTATCTCACGTGTTGTTGAAAAATGGTCCAATTGGCCCGGGACCAAGAAACGTCCACGTTTCATGTTATTTCAAAACGTATAGCGTCGATAACAGGAAACTCAATTTTCAGATCCCAAGTACTTATATCATCTGCGTATCTCACGTGTTGTTGAAAAAAGGTCCAATCGGCCCGGGACCAAGAAATGTCCACGTTTCATGGTATTTCTAAAAGTAGAGCGTCGATAACAGAAAACACAATTTTCAGGTCCCAAGTACTTACTTCAGCTCGGAATTTTTCGCGTCGTGAAAAAATTCCCCAATCAGCACGCGACCAAGAAATCTCCACGTTTTATGGTATTTATAAATGTATAGCGTCGATAACAGAAAACACAATTTTCAGATCCCAAGTACTTATATCAGCTCGGATTTTTTCGCGTCGTGAAAAAATGGTCCAATCAGCCCGGGACCATGAAATGTCCACGTTTCATGTTATTTCAAAACGTATAGCGTCGATAACAGGAAACCCAATTTTCAGATCCCAAGTACTTATATCATCTGCGTATCTCACGTGTTGTTGAAAAATGGTCCAATTGGCCCGGGACCAAGAATTGTCCACGTTTCATGGTATTTCTAAACGTATTGCGTCGATAACAGAAAACACAATTTTCAGGTCCCAAGTACTTATATCAGCTCGGAATTTTTCGCGTCGTGAAAAAATGGTCCAATCAGCCCGGGACCAAGAAATGTCCACGTTTCATGGTATTTCTAAACATATGAGGTCGATATCTGAAAACTCAATTTTCAGGTCCCAAGTACTTACATCAGCTCGGAATTTTTCGCGTCGTGAAAAAATTCCCCAATCAGCACGGGACCAAGATATCTCCACGTTTCATGGTATTTATAAACGTATAGCGTCGATAACAGAAAACACAATTTTCAGATCCCAAGTACTTATATCAGCTCGGATTTTTTCGCGTCGTGAAAAAATGGTCCAATCAGCCCGGGACCATGAAATGTCCACGTTTCATGTTATTTCAAAACGTATAGCGTCGATAACAGGAAACCCAATTTTCAGATCCCAAGTACTTATATCATCTGCGTATCTCACGTGTTGTTGAAAAATGGTCCAATTGGCCCGGGACCAAAAATTGTCCACGTTTCATGGTATTTCTAAACGTATTGCGTCGATAACAGAAAACACAATTTTCAGGTCCCAAGTACTTATATCAGCTCGGAATTTTTCGCGTCGTGAAAAAATGGTCCAGTCAGCCCGGGACCAAGAAATGTCCACGTTTCATGGTATTTCTAAACATATGAGGTCGATATCTGAAAACTCAATTTTCAGATCCCAAGTACTTATATCATCTGCGTATTTCACGTGTTGTTGAAAAATGGTCCAATCGGCCCGGGACCAAGAAATGTTCACGTTTCATGGTATTTCAAAACGTATAGCGTCGATAACACGAAACTCAATTTTCAGATCCCAAGTACTTATATCATCTGCGTATCTCACGAGATGTTGAAAAAAGGTCCAATCGGCCCGGGACCAAGAAATGTCCTCGTTTCATGGTATTTATTAACGTATAGCGTCGATAACAGAAAACACAATTTTCAGGTCCCAAGTACTTATATCAGCTCGGAATTTTTCGCGCGGTGAAAAAATGGTCCAATCAGCCCGGGACCAAGAAATGTCCACGTTTCATGGTATTTCTAAACGTATGAGGTCGATAACTGAAAACTCAATTTTCAGATCCCAAGTACTTATATCATCTGCGTATCTCACGTGTTGTTGAAAAATGGTCCAATCGGCCCGGGACCAAGAAATGTCCACGTTTCATGGTATTTCTAAACGTATTGCGTCGATAACAGAAAACACAATTTTCAGGTCTCAAGTACTTATATCAGCTCGGAATTTTTCGCGTCGTGAAAAAATGGTCCAATCAGCCCGGGACCAAGAAATGTCCACGTTTCATGGTATTTCTAAACATATAAGGTCGATAACTGAAAACTCAATTTTCAGATCCCAAGTACTTATATCATCTGCGTATCTCACGAGTTGTTGAAAAAAGGTCCAATCGGCCCGGGACCAAGAAATGTCCACGTTTCATGGTATTTCTAAACGTATTGCGTCGATAACAGAAAACACAATTTTCAGGTCTCAAGTACTTATATCAGCTCGGAATTTTTCGCGTCGTGAAAAAATGGTCCAATCAGCCCGGGACCATGAAATGTCCACGTTTCATGTTATTTCAAAACGTATAGCGTCGATAACAGGAAACTCAATTTTCAGATTCCAAGTACTTATATCATCTGCGTATCTCACGTGTTGTTGAAAAATGGTCCAATCAGTCCGGGACCAAGAAATGCCCACGTTTCATGGTATTTCAAAACGCATAGCGTCGATAACAGGAAACTCAATATTCAGACCCCAAGTACTTATATCATCTGCGTATTTCACGTGTTGTTGAAAAATGGTCCAATTGGCCCGGGACCAAGAAATGTCCACGTTTCATGTTATTTCAAAACGTATAGCGTCGATAACAGGAAACTCAATTTTCAGATCCCAAGTACTTATATCATCTGCGTATCTCACGTGTTGTTGAAAAATGGTCCAATTGGCCCGGGACCAAGAAATGTCCACGTTTCATGTTATTTCAAAACGTATAGCGTCGATAACAGGAAACTCAATTTTCAGATCCCAAGTACTTATATCATCTGCGTATCTCACGTGTTGTTGAAAAATGGTCCAATGGGCCCGGGACCAAGAAATGTCCACGTTTCATGGTATTTCAAAACGTATAGCGTCGATAACAGGAAACTCAATTTTCAGACCCCAAGTACTTATATCATCTGCGTATTTCACGTGTTGTTGAAAAATGGTCCAATCGGCTCGGGACCAAGAAATGTCCACGTTTCATGGTATTTATAAACGTATAGCGTCGATAACAGAAAACTCAATTTTCAGATCCCAAGTACTTAAATCATCTGCGTATTTCACGTGTTGTTGAAAAATGGTCCAATCGGCCCGGGACCAAGAAATGTCCACGTTTCATGGTATTTATAAACGTATAGCGTCGATAACAGAAAACATAATTTTCAGGTCCCAAGTACTTATATCAGCTCGGAATTTTTCGCGCGGTGAAAAAATGGTCCAATCAGCCCGGGACCAAGAAATGTCCACGTTTCATGGTATTTATAAACGTATAGCGTCGATAACAGAAAACATAATTTTCAGGTCCCAAGTACTTATATCAGCTCGGAATTTTTCGCGCGGTGAAAAAATGGTCCAATCAGCCCGGGACCAAGAAATGTCCACGTTTCATGGTATTTCAAAACGTATTGCGTCGATAACAGAAAACACAATTTTCAGGTCCCAAGTACTTATATCAGCTCGGAATTTTTCGCTTCGTGAAAAAATTCCCCAATCAGCACGGGACCAAGAAATCTCCACGTTTCATGGTATTTATAAACGTATAGCGTCGATAACAGAAAACACAATTTTCAGATCCCAAGTACTTATATCAGCTCGGAATTTTTCGCGTCGTGAAAAAATGGTCCAATCAGCCCGGGACCATGAAATGTCCGCGTTTCATGTTATTTCAAAACGTATAGCGTCGATAACAGGAAACTCAATTTTCAGACCCCAAGTACTTATATCATCTGCGTATTTCACGTGTTGTTGAAAAATGGTCCAATCGGCCCGGGACCAAGAAATGTCCACGTTTCATGGTATTTATAAACGTATAACGTCGATAACAGAAAACTCAATTTTCAGATCCCAAGTACTTATATCATCTGCGTATTTCACGTTTTGTTGAAAAATGGTCCAATCGGCCCGGGACCAAGAAATGTTCACGTTTCATGGTATTTCAAAACGTATTGCGTCGATAACAGAAAACACAATTTTCAGGTCCCAAGTACTTATATCAGCTCGGAATTTTTCGCTTCGTGAAAAAATTCCCCAATCAGCACGGGACCAAGAAATCTCCACGTTTCATGGTATTTATAAACGTATAGCGTCGATAACAGAAAACACAATTTTCAGATCCCAAGTACTTATATCAGCTCGGAATTTTTCGCGTCGTGAAAAAATGGTCCAATCAGCCCGGGACCATGAAATGTCCGCGTTTCATGTTATTTCAAAACGTATAGCGTCGATAACAGGAAACTCAATTTTCAGATCCCAAGTACTTATATCATCAGCGTATCTCACGTGTTGTTGAAAAATGGTCCAATTGGCCCGGGACCAAGAAATGTCCACGTTTCATGGTATTTCAAAACGTATAGCGTCGATAACAGGAAACTCAATTCTCAGACCCCAAGTACTTATATCATCTGCGTATTTCACGAGATGTTGAAAAAAGGTCCAATCGGCCCGGGACCAAGAAATGTCCTCGTTTCATGGTATTTATTAACGTATAACGTCGATAACAGAAAACACAATTTTCAGGTCCCAAGTACTTATATCAGCTCGGAATTTTTCGCGCGGTGAAAAAATGGTCCAATCAGCCCGGGACCAAGAAATGTCCACGTTTCATGGTATTTCTAAACATATCAGGTCGATAACTGAAAACTCAATTTTCAGATCCCAAGTACTTATATCATCTTCGTATCTCACGAGTTGTTGAAAAAAGGTCCAATCGGCCCGGGACCAAGAAATGTCCACGTTTTATGTTATTTCAAAACGTATAGCGTCGATAACAGGAAACTCAATTTTCAGATCCCAAGTACTTATATCATCTGCGTATCTCACGTGTTGTTGAAAAATGGTCCAATTGGCCCGGGACCAAGAAATGTCCACGTTTCATGTTATTTCAAAACGTATAGCGTCGATAACAGGAAACTCAATTTTCAGATCCCAAGTACTTATATCATCTGCGTATCTCACGTGTTGTTGAAAAATGGTCCAATTGGCCCGGGACCAAGAAATGTCCACGTTTCATGTTATTTCAAAACGTATAGCGTCGATAACAGGAAACTCAATTTTCAGATCCCAAGTACTTATATCATCTGCGTATCTCACGTGTTGTTGAAAAATGGTCCAATTGGCCCGGGACCAAGAAATGTCCACGTTTCATGGTATTTCAAAACGTATAGCGTCGATAACAGGAAACTCAATTTTCAGATCCCAAGTACTTATATCATCTGCGTATCTCACGTGTTGTTGAAAAATGGTCCAATTGGCCCGGGACCAAGAAACGTCCACGTTTCATGTTATTTCAAAACGTATAGCGTCGATAACAGGAAACTCAATTTTCAGATCCCAAGTACTTATATCATCTGCGTATCTCACGTGTTGTTGAAAAATGGTCCAATTGGCCCGGGACCAAGAAACGTCCACGTTTCATGTTATTTCAAAACGTATAGCGTCGATAACTGGAAACTCAATTTTCAGATCCCAAGTACTTATATCATCTGCGTATCTCACGTGTTGTTGAAAAAAGGTCCAATCGGCCCGGGACCAAGAAATGTCCACGTTTCATGGTATTTCTAAAAGTAGAGCGTCGATAACAGAAAACACAATTTTCAGGTCCCAAGTACTTACTTCAGCTCGGAATTTTTCGCGTCGTGAAAAAATTCCCCAATCAGCACGGGACCAAGAAATCTCCACGTTTCATGGTATTTATAAATGTATAGCGTCGATAACAGAAAACACAATTTTCAGATCCCAAGTACTTATATCAGCTCGGATTTTTTCGCGTCGTGAAAAAATGGTCCAATCAGCCCGGGACCATGAAATGTCCACGTTTCATGTTATTTCAAAACGTATAGCGTCGATAACAGGAAACCCAATTTTCAGATCCCAAGTACTTATATCATCTGCGTATCTCACGTGTTGTTGAAAAATGGTCCAATTGGCCCGGGACCAAGAATTGTCCACGTTTCATGGTATTTCTAAACGTATTGCGTCGATAACAGAAAACACAATTTTCAGGTCCCAAGTACTTATATCAGCTCGGAATTTTTCGCGTCGTGAAAAAATGGTCCAATCAGCCCGGGACCAAGAAATGTCCACGTTTCATGGTATTTCTAAACATATGAGGTCGATATCTGAAAACTCAATTTTCAGGTCCCAAGTACTTACATCAGCTCGGAATTTTTCGCGTCGTGAAAAAATTCCCCAATCAGCACGGGACCAAGATATCTCCACGTTTCATGGTATTTATAAACGTATAGCGTCGATAACAGAAAACACAATTTTCAGATCCCAAGTACTTATATCAGCTCGGATTTTTTCGCGTCGTGAAAAAATGGTCCAATCAGCCCGGGACCATGAAATGTCCACGTTTCATGTTATTTCAAAACGTATAGCGTCGATAACAGGAAACCCAATTTTCAGATCCCAAGTACTTATATCATCTGCGTATCTCACGTGTTGTTGAAAAATGGTCCAATTGGCCCGGGACCAAAAATTGTCCACGTTTCATGGTATTTCTAAACGTATTGCGTCGATAACAGAAAACACAATTTTCAGGTCCCAAGTACTTATATCAGCTCGGAATTTTTCGCGTCGTGAAAAAATGGTCCAATCAGCCCGGGACCAAGAAATGTCCACGTTTCATGGTATTTCTAAACATATGAGGTCGATATCTGAAAACTCAATTTTCAGATCCCAAGTACTTATATCATCTGCGTATTTCACGTGTTGTTGAAAAATGGTCCAATCGGCCCGGGACCAAGAAATGTTCACGTTTCATGGTATTTCAAAACGTATAGCGTCGATAACACGAAACTCAATTTTCAGATCCCAAGTACTTATATCATCTGCGTATCTCACGAGATGTTGAAAAAAGGTCCAATCGGCCCGGGACCAAGAAATGTCCTCGTTTCATGTTATTTCAAAACGTATAGCGTCGATAACAGGAAACTCAATTTTCAGATCCCAAGTACTTATATCATCTGCGTATCTCACGTGTTGTTGAAAAATGGTCCAATCAGTCCGGGACCAAGAAATGCCCACGTTTCATGGTATTTCAAAACGCATAGCGTCGATAACAGGAAACTCAATATTCAGACCCCAAGTACTTATATCATCTGCGTATTTCACGTGTTGTTGAAAAATGGTCCAATCGGCCCGGGACCAAGAAATGTCCACGTTTCATGGTATTTATAAACATATAGCGTCGATAACAGAAAACTCAATTTTCAGATCCCAAGTACTTATATCATCTGCGTATTTCACGTTTTGTTGAAAAATGGTCCAATCGGCCCGGTACCAAAAAATGTTCACGTTTCATGGTATTTCAAAACGTATAGCGTCGATAACACGAAACTCAATTTTCAGATCCCAAGTACTTATCTCAGCTCGGAATTTTTCGCGTCGTGAAAAAATGGTCCAATCAGCCCGGGACCAAGAAATGTCCACGTTTCATGGTATTTCTAAACATATGAGGTCGATATCTGAAAACTCAATTTTCAGATCCCAAGTACTTATATCATCTGCGTATTTCACGTGTTGTTGAAAAATGGTCCAATCGGCCCGGGACCAAGAAATGTCCTCGTTTCATGGTATTTATTAACGTATAGCGTCGATAACAGAAAACACAATTTTCAGGTCCCAAGTACTTATATCAGCTCGGAATTTTTCGCGCGGTGAAAAAATGGTCCAATCAGCCCGGGACCAAGAAATGTCCACGTTTCATGGTATTTCTAAACATATAAGGTCGATAACAGAAAACACAATTTTCAGGTCCCAAGTACTTATATCAGCTCGGAATTTTTCGCGCGGTGAAAAAATGGTCCAGTCGGCCCGGGACCAAGAAATGTTCACGTTTCATGGTATTTCAAAACGTATAGCGTCGATAACACGAATCTCAATTTTCAGATCCCAAGTACTTATATCAGCTCGGAATTTTTCGCGTCGTGAAAAAATGGTCCAATCAGCCCGGGACCATGAAATGTCCACGTTTCATGTTATTTCAAAACGTATAGCGTCGATAACAGGAAACTCAATTTTCAGATCCCAAGTACTTATATCATCTGCGTATCTCACGTGTTGTTGAAAAATGGTCCAATCAGTCCGGGACCAAGAAATGCCCACGTTTCATGGTATTTCAAAACGCATAGCGTCGATAACAGGAAACTCAATATTCAGACCCCAAGTACTTATATCATCTGCGTATTTCACGTGTTGTTGAAAAATGGTCCAATTGGCCCGGGACCAAGAAATGTCCACGTTTCATGTTATTTCAAAACGTATAGCGTCGATAACAGGAAACTCAATTTTCAGATCCCAAGTACTTATATCATCTGCGTATCTCACGTGTTGTTGAAAAATGGTCCAATTGGCCCGGGACCAAGAAATGTCCACGTTTCATGTTATTTCAAAACGTATAGCGTCGATAACAGGAAACTCAATTTTCAGATCCCAAGTACTTATATCATCTGCGTATCTCACGTGTTGTTGAAAAATGGTCCAATGGGCCCGGGACCAAGAAATGTCCACGTTTCATGGTATTTCAAAACGTATAGCGTCGATAACAGGAAACTCAATTTTCAGACCCCAAGTACTTATATCATCTGCGTATTTCACGTGTTGTTGAAAAATGGTCCAATCGGCCCGGGACCAAGAAATGTCCACGTTTCATGGTATTTATAAACGTATAGCGTCGATAACAGAAAACTCAATTTTCAGATCCCAAGTACTTATATCATCTGCGTATTTCACGTGTTGTTGAAAAATGGTCCAATCGGCCCGGGACCAAGAAATGTCCACGTTTCATGGTATTTCTAAACGTATGAGGTCGATAACTGAAAACTCAATTTTCAGATCCCAAGTACTTATATCATCTGCGTATCTCACGTGTTGTTGAAAAATGGTCCAATCAGCCCGGGACCATGAAATGTCCACGTTTCATGTTATTTCAAAACGTATAGCGTCGATAACAGGAAACTCAATTTTCAGATCCCAAGTACTTATATCATCTGCGTATCTCACGTGTTGTTGAAAAATGGTCCAATCAGTCCGGGACCAAGAAATGCCCACGTTTCATGGTATTTCAAAACGCATAGCGTCGATAACTGAAAACTCAATTTTCAGATCCCAAGTACTTATATCATCTGCGTATCTCACGAGTTGTTGAAAAAAGGTCCAATCGGCCCGGGACCAAGAAATGTCCACGTTTTATGTTATTTCAAAACGTATAGCGTCGATAACAGGAAACTCAATTTTCAGATCCCAAGTACTTATATCATCTGCGTATCTCACGTGTTGTTGAAAAATGGTCCAATTGGCCCGGGACCAAGAAATGTCCACGTTTCATGTTATTTCAAAACGTATAGCGTCGATAACAGGAAACTCAATTTTCAGATCCCAAGTACTTATATCATCTGCGTATCTCACGTGTTGTTGAAAAATGGTCCAATTGGCCCGGGACCAAGAAACGTCCACGTTTCATGTTATTTCAAAACGTATAGCGTCGATAACAGGAAACTCAATTTTCACATCCCAAGTACTTATATCATCTGCGTATCTCACGTGTTGTTGAAAAATGGTCCAATTGGCCCGGGACCAAGAAATGTCCACGTTTCATGTTATTTCAAAACGTATAGCGTCGATAACAGGAAACTCAATTTTCAGATCCCAAGTACTTATATCATCTGCGTATCTCACGTGTTGTTGAAAAATGGTCCAATTGGCCCGGGACCAAGAAACGTCCACGTTTCATGTTATTTCAAAACGTATAGCGTCGATAACAGGAAACTCAATTTTCAGATCCCAAGTACTTATATCATCTGCGTATCTCACGTGTTGTTGAAAAAAGGTCCAATCGGCCCGGGACCAAGAAATGTCCACGTTTCATGGTATTTCTAAAAGTAGAGCGTCGATAACAGAAAACACAATTTTCAGGTCCCAAGTACTTACTTCAGCTCGGAATTTTTCGCGTCGTGAAAAAATTCCCCAATCAGCACGCGACCAAGAAATCTCCACGTTTTATGGTATTTATAAATGTATAGCGTCGATAACAGAAAACACAATTTTCAGATCCCAAGTACTTATATCAGCTCGGATTTTTTCGCGTCGTGAAAAAATGGTCCAATCAGCCCGGGACCATGAAATGTCCACGTTTCATGTTATTTCAAAACGTATAGCGTCGATAACAGGAAACCCAATTTTCAGATCCCAAGTACTTATATCATCTGCGTATCTCACGTGTTGTTGAAAAATGGTCCAATTGGCCCGGGACCAAGAATTGTCCACGTTTCATGGTATTTCTAAACGTATTGCGTCGATAACAGAAAACACAATTTTCAGGTCCCAAGTACTTATATCAGCTCGGAATTTTTCGCGTCGTGAAAAAATGGTCCAATCAGCCCGGGACCAAGAAATGTCCACGTTTCATGGTATTTCTAAACATATGAGGTCGATATCTGAAAACTCAATTTTCAGGTCCCAAGTACTTACATCAGCTCGGAATTTTTCGCGTCGTGAAAAAATTCCCCAATCAGCACGGGACCAAGATATCTCCACGTTTCATGGTATTTATAAACGTATAGCGTCGATAACAGAAAACACAATTTTCAGATCCCAAGTACTTATATCAGCTCGGATTTTTTCGCGTCGTGAAAAAATGGTCCAATCAGCCCGGGACCATGAAATGTCCACGTTTCATGTTATTTCAAAACGTATAGCGTCGATAACAGGAAACCCAATTTTCAGATCCCAAGTACTTATATCATCTGCGTATCTCACGTGTTGTTGAAAAATGGTCCAATTGGCCCGGGACCAAAAATTGTCCACGTTTCATGGTATTTCTAAACGTATTGCGTCGATAACAGAAAACACAATTTTCAGGTCCCAAGTACTTATATCAGCTCGGAATTTTTCGCGTCGTGAAAAAATGGTCCAGTCAGCCCGGGACCAAGAAATGTCCACGTTTCATGGTATTTCTAAACATATGAGGTCGATATCTGAAAACTCAATTTTCAGATCCCAAGTACTTATATCATCTGCGTATTTCACGTGTTGTTGAAAAATGGTCCAATCGGCCCGGGACCAAGAAATGTTCACGTTTCATGGTATTTCAAAACGTATAGCGTCGATAACACGAAACTCAATTTTCAGATCCCAAGTACTTATATCATCTGCGTATCTCACGAGATGTTGAAAAAAGGTCCAATCGGCCCGGGACCAAGAAATGTCCTCGTTTCATGGTATTTATTAACGTATAGCGTCGATAACAGAAAACACAATTTTCAGGTCCCAAGTACTTATATCAGCTCGGAATTTTTCGCGCGGTGAAAAAATGGTCCAATCAGCCCGGGACCAAGAAATGTCCACGTTTCATGGTATTTCTAAACATATAAGGTCGATAACTGAAAACTCAATTTTCAGATCCCAAGTACTTATATCATCTGCGTATCTCACGAGTTGTTGAAAAAAGGTCCAATCGGCCCGGGACCAAGAAATGTCCACGTTTTATGTTATTTCACAACGTATAGCGTCGATAACAGGAAACTCAATTTTCAGATCCCAAGTACTTATATCATCTGCGTATCTCACGTGTTGTTGAAAAATGGTCCAATTGGCCCGGGACCAAGAAATGTCCACGTTTCATGTTATTTCAAAACGTATAGCGTCGATAACAGGAAACTCAATTTTCAGATCCCAAGTACTTATATCATCTGCGTATCTCACGTGTTGTTGAAAAATGGTCCAATTGGCCCGGGACCAAGAAACGTCCACGTTTCATGTTATTTCAAAACGTATAGCGTCGATAACAGGAAACTCAATTTTCAGATCCCAAGTACTTATATCATCTGCGTATCTCACGTGTTGTTGAAAAATGGTCCAATCAGTCCGGGACCAAGAAATGCCCACGTTTCATGGTATTTCAAAACGCATAGCGTCGATAACAGGAAACTCAATATTCAGACCCCAAGTACTTATATCATCTGCGTATTTCACGTGTTGTTGAAAAATGGTCCAATCGGCCCGGGACCAAGAAATGTCCACGTTTCATGGTATTTATAAACGTATAGCGTCGATAACAGAAAACTCAATTTTCAGATCCCAAGTACTTATATCATCTGCGTATTTCACGTGTTGTTGAAAAATGGTCCAATCGGCCCGGGACCAAGAAATGTCCACGTTTCATGGTATTTCTAAACGTATGAGGTCGATAACTGAAAACTCAATTTTCAGATCCCAAGTACTTATATCATCTGCGTATCTCACGTGTTGTTGAAAAATGGTCCAATCGGCCCGGGACCAAGAAATGTCCACGTTTCATGGTATTTCTAAACGTATTGCGTCGATAACAGAAAACACAATTTTCAGGTCTCAAGTACTTATATCAGCTCGGAATTTTTCGCGTCGTGAAAAAATGGTCCAATCAGCCCGGGACCAAGAAATGTCCACGTTTCATGGTATTTCTAAACATATGATGTCGATATCTGAAAACTCAATTTTCAGATCCCAAGTACTTATATCATCTGCGTATTTCACGTGTTGTTGAAAAATGGTCCAATTGGCCCGGGACCAAGAAATGTCCACGTTTCATGGTATTTCTAAACATATAAGGTCGATAACTGAAAACTCAATTTTCAGATCCCAAGTACTTATATCATCTGCGTATCTCACGAGTTGTTGAAAAAAGGTCCAATCGGCCCGGGACCAAGAAATGTCCACGTTTCATGGTATTTATAAACGTATAGCGTCGATAACAGAAAACATAATTTTCAGGTCCCAAGTACTTATATCAGCTCGGAATTTTTCGCGCGGTGAAAAAATGGTCCAATCAGCCCGGGACCAAGAAATGTCCACGTTTCATGGTATTTCTAAACATATAAGGTCGATAACTGAAAACTCAATTCTCAGACCCCAAGTACTTATATCATCTGCGTATCTCACGAGTTGTTGAAAAAAGGTCCAATCGGCCCGGGACCAAGAAATGTCCACGTTTCATGGTATTTCAAAACGTATAGCGTCGATAACAGGTAACTCAATTTTCAGACCCCAAGTACTTATATCATCTGCGTATTTCACGTTTTGTTGAAAAATGGTCGAATCGGCCCGGGACCAAGAAATGTTCACGTTTCATGGTATTTCAAAACGTATAGCGTCGATAACACGAATCTCAATTTTCAGATCCCAAGTACTTATATCAGCTCGGAATTTTTCGCGTCGTGAAAAAATGGTCCAATCAGCCCGGGACCATGAAATGTCCACGTTTCATGTTATTTCAAAACGTATAGCGTCGATAACAGGAAACTCAATTTTCAGATCCCAAGTACTTATATCATCTGCGTATCTCACGTGTTGTTGAAAAATGGTCCAATCAGTCCGGGACCAAGAAATGCCCACGTTTCATGGTATTTCAAAACGCATAGCGTCGATAACAGGAAACTCAATTTTCAGACCCCAAGTACTTATATCATCTGCGTATTTCACGTGTTGTTGAAAAATGGTCCAATCAGTCCGGGACCAAGAAATGCCCACGTTTCATGGTATTTCAAAACGCATAGCGTCGATAACAGGAAACTCAATATTCAGACCCCAAGTACTTATATCATCTGCGTATTTCACGTGTTGTTGAAAAATGGTCCAATCGGCCCGGGACCAAGAAATGTCCACGTTTCATGGTATTTATAAACATATAGCGTCGATAACAGAAAACTCAATTTTCAGATCCCAAGTACTTATATCATCTGCGTATTTCACGTTTTGTTGAAAAATGGTCCAATCGGCCCGGTACCAAGAAATGTTCACGTTTCATGGTATTTCAAAACGTATAGCGTCGATAACACGAAACTCAATTTTCAGATCCCAAGTACTTATATCATCTGCGTATCTCACGTTTTGTTGAAAAATGGTCCAATCATTCCGGGACCAAGAAATGTCCACGTTTCATGGTATTTCTAAACGTATGAGGTCGATAACTGAAAACTCAATTTTCAGATCCCAAGTACTTATATCATCTGCGTATCTCACGAGTTGTTGAAAAAAGGTCCAATCGGCCCGGGACCAAGAAATGTCCACGTTTCATGGTATTTCTAAAAGTAGAGCGTCGATAACAGAAAACACAATTTTCAGGTCCCAAGTACTTACTTCAGCTCGGAATTTTTCGCGTCGTGAAAAAATTCCCCAATCAGCACGGGACCAAGAAATCTCCACGTTTCATGGTATTTATAAATGTATAGCGTCGATAACAGAAAACACAATTTTCAGATCCCAAGTACTTATATCAGCTCGGATTTTTTCGCGTCGTGAAAAAATGGTCCAATCAGCCCGGGACCATGAAATGTCCACGTTTCATGTTATTTCAAAACGTATAGCGTCGATAACAGGAAACCCAATTTTCAGATCCCAAGTACTTATATCATCTGCGTATCTCACGTGTTGTTGAAAAATGGTCCAATTGGCCCGGGACCAAGAATTGTCCACGTTTCATGGTATTTCTAAACGTATTGCGTCGATAACAGAAAACACAATTTTCAGGTCCCAAGTACTTATATCAGCTCGGAATTTTTCGCGTCGTGAAAAAATGGTCCAATCAGCCCGGGACCAAGAAATGTCCACGTTTCATGGTATTTCTAAACATATGAGGTCGATATCTGAAAACTCAATTTTCAGGTCCCAAGTACTTACATCAGCTCGGAATTTTTCGCGTCGTGAAAAAATTCCCCAATCAGCACGGGACCAAGAAATCTCCACGTTTCATGGTATTTATAAAAGTATAGCGTCGATAACAGAAAACACAATTTTCAGATCCCAAGTACTTATATCAGCTCGGATTTTTTCGCGTCGTGAAAAAATGGTCCAATCAGCCCGGGACCATGAAATGTCCACGTTTCATGTTATTTCAAAACGTATAGCGTCGATAACAGGAAACCCAATTTTCAGATCCCAAGTACTTATATCATCTGCGTATCTCACGTGTTGTTGAAAAATGGTCCAATTGGCCCGGGACCAAGAATTGTCCACGTTTCATGGTATTTCTAAACGTATTGCGTCGATAACAGAAAACACAATTTTCAGGTCCCAAGTACTTATATCAGCTCGGAATTTTTCGCGTCGTGAAAAAATGGTCCAATCAGCCCGGGACCAAGAAATGTCCACGTTTCATGGTATTTCTAAACATATGAGGTCGATATCTGAAAACTCAATTTTCAGGTCCCAAGTACTTACATCAGCTCGGAATTTTTCGCGTCGTGAAAAAATTCCCCAATCAGCACGGGACCAAGATATCTCCACGTTTCATGGTATTTATAAACGTATAGCGTCGATAACAGAAAACACAATTTTCAGATCCCAAGTACTTATATCAGCTCGGATTTTTTCGCGTCGTGAAAAAATGGTCCAATCAGCCCGGGACCATGAAATGTCCACGTTTCATGTTATTTCAAAACGTATAGCGTCGATAACAGGAAACCCAATTTTCAGATCCCAAGTACTTATATCATCTGCGTATCTCACGTGTTGTTGAAAAATGGTCCAATTGGCCCGGGACCAAAAATTGTCCACGTTTCATGGTATTTCTAAACGTATTGCGTCGATAACAGAAAACACAATTTTCAGGTCCCAAGTACTTATATCAGCTCGGAATTTTTCGCGTCGTGAAAAAATGGTCCAATCAGCCCGGGACCAAGAAATGTCCACGTTTCATGGTATTTCTAAACATATGAGGTCGATATCTGAAAACTCAATTTTCAGATCCCAAGTACTTATATCATCTGCGTATTTCACGTGTTGTTGAAAAATGGTCCAATCGGCCCGGGACCAAGAAATGTTCACGTTTCATGGTATTTCAAAACGTATAGCGTCGATAACACGAAACTCAATTTTCAGATCCCAAGTACTTATATCATCTGCGTATCTCACGAGATGTTGAAAAAAGGTCCAATCGGCCCGGGACCAAGAAATGTCCTCGTTTCATGGTATTTATTAACGTCTAGCGTCGATAACAGAAAACACAATTTTCAGGTCCCAAGTACTTATATCAGCTCGGAATTTTTCGCGCGGTGAAAAAATGGTCCAATCAGCCCGGGACCAAGAAATGTCCACGTTTCATGGTATTTCTAAACATATAAGGTCGATAACTGAAAACTCAATTTTCAGATCCCAAGTACTTATATCATCTGCGTATCTCACGAGTTGTTGAAAAAAGGTCCAATCGGCCCGGGACCAAGAAATGTCCACGTTTTATGTTATTTCAAAACGTATAGCGTCGATAACAGGAAACTCAATTTTCAGATCCCAAGTACTTATATCATCTGCGTATCTCACGTGTTGTTGAAAAATGGTCCAATTGGCCCGGGACCAAGAAATGTCCACGTTTCATGTTATTTCAAAACGTATAGCGTCGATAACAGGAAACTCAATTTTCAGATCCCAAGTACTTATATCATCTGCGTATCTCACGTGTTGTTGAAAAATGGTCCAATTGGCCCGGGACCAAGAAACGTCCACGTTTCATGTTATTTCAAAACGTATAGCGTCGATAACAGGAAACTCAATTTTCAGATCCCAAGTACTTATATCATCTGCGTATCTCACGTGTTGTTGAAAAATGGTCCAATCAGTCCGGGACCAAGAAATGCCCACGTTTCATGGTATTTCAAAACGCATAGCGTCGATAACAGGAAACTCAATATTCAGACCCCAAGTACTTATATCATCTGCGTATTTCACGTGTTGTTGAAAAATGGTCCAATTGGCCCGGGACCAAGAAACGTCCACGTTTCATGGTATTTCCAAACGTATAGCATCGATAACAGAAAACTCAATTTTCAGATCCCAAGTACTTATATCAGCTCGGAATTTTTCGCATCGTGAAAAAATTCTCCAATCAGCCCGGGACCAAGAAATGTCCACGTTTCATGGTATTTCTGAACGTATGCCGTCGATAACTGGAAACTCAATTTGCAGATCCCAAGTACTTATATCAGCTCGGAATTTTTGGCGTTGTGAAAAAATTCCCCAATAAGCCCGGGACCAAGAAATGTCAACGTTTCATGGTATTTCTAAACGTATGGCATCGATAACTGAAAACTCTATTTTCAGATCCCAAGTACTTATATCAGCTCGGAATTTGTCGCGTCGAGAAAAAATTGCCCAATCAGCCCGGGACCAAGAAATGTCCACGTTTCATGGTATTTCTAAACGTACGGCGTCGATAACTGGAAACTCAATTTTTAGATCCCAAGTACTTATATCAGCTCGGAATTTTTTGCGTCGTGAAAAAATTCTCCAATCCGCCTGGGACCAAGAAATGTCCACGTTTCATGGTATTTCTAATCGTATGGCGTCGATAACTGGTAACTCAATTTTCAGATCCCAAGTATTTATATCATCTGCGTATTTTACATGTTAAAAAATGGTCCAATCAGCCCGTTACCAAGAAATGTCCACGTTTCATGGTATTTCTAAACGTATGGCATCGATAACAGAAAACTCAATTTTCAGATCCCAAGTACTTATATCAGCTCGGAAATTTTCGCGTCGTGAAAAAATTCTCCAATCAGCCCGGGACAAAGAAATGTCCACGTTTCATGGTATTTCTAAACGTATAGCATCGATAACAGAAAACTCAATTTTCATATCCCAAGTACTTATATCAGCTCGGGACCAAGAAATGTCCACGTTTCATGGTATGTCTAAACGTATAGCATCGATAACAGAAAACTCAATTTTCATATCCCAAGTACTTATATCAGCTCGGAATTTTTCGCATCGTGAAAAAATTCTCCAATCAGCCCGGGACCAAGAAATGTCCACGTTTCATGGTATTTCTGAACGTATGGCGTCGATAACTGAAAACTCAATTTTCAGATCCCAAGTACTTATATCATCTGCGTATCTCACGTGTTGTTGAAAAATGGTCCAATTGGCCCGGGACCAAGAAATGTCCACGTTTCATGGTATTTCAAAACGTATAGCGTCGATAACAGGAAACTCAATTTTCAGACCCCAAGTACTTATATCATCTGCGTATTTCACGTGTTGTTGAAAAATGGTCCAATCGGCCCGGGACCAAGAAATGTCCACGTTTCATGGTATTTATAAACGTATAACGTCGATAACAGAAAACTCAATTTTCAGATCCCAAGTACTTATATCATCTGCGTATTTCACGTTTTGTTGAAAAATGGTCCAATCGGCCCGGGACCAAGAAATGTTCACGTTTCATGGTATTTCAAAACGTATTGCGTCGATAACAGAAAACACAATTTTCAGGTCCCAAGTACTTATATCAGCTCGGAATTTTTCGCTTCGTGAAAAAATTCCCCAATCAGCACGGGACCAAGAAATCTCCACGTTTCATGGTATTTATAAACGTATAGCGTCGATAACAGAAAACACAATTTTCAGATCCCAAGTACTTATATCAGCTCGGAATTTTTCGCGTCGTGAAAAAATGGTCCAATCAGCCCGGGACCATGAAATGTCCGCGTTTCATGTTATTTCAAAACGTATAGCGTCGATAACAGGAAACTCAATTTTCAGACCCCAAGTACTTATATCATCTGCGTATTTCACGTGTTGTTGAAAAATGGTCCAATCGGCCCGGGACCAAGAAATGTCCACGTTTCATGGTATTTATAAACGTATAACGTCGATAACAGAAAACTCAATTTTCAGATCCCAAGTACTTATATCATCTGCGTATTTCACGTTTTGTTGAAAAATGGTCCAATCGGCCCGGGACCAAGAAATGTTCACGTTTCATGGTATTTCAAAACGTATTGCGTCGATAACAGAAAACACAATTTTCAGGTCCCAAGTACTTATATCAGCTCGGAATTTTTCGCTTCGTGAAAAAATTCCCCAATCAGCACGGGACCAAGAAATCTCCACGTTTCATGGTATTTATAAACGTATAGCGTCGATAACAGAAAACACAATTTTCAGATCCCAAGTACTTATATCAGCTCGGAATTTTTCGCGTCGTGAAAAAATGGTCCAATCAGCCCGGGACCATGAAATGTCCGCGTTTCATGTTATTTCAAAACGTATAGCGTCGATAACAGGAAACTCAATTTTCAGATCCCAAGTACTTATATCATCAGCGTATCTCACGTGTTGTTGAAAAATGGTCCAATTGGCCCGGGACCAAGAAATGTCCACGTTTCATGGTATTTCAAAACGTATAGCGTCGATAACAGGAAACTCAATTCTCAGACCCCAAGTACTTATATCATCTGCGTATTTCACGTGTTGTTGAAAAATGGTCCAATCGGCCCGGGACCAAGAAATGTCCACGTTTCATGGTATTTCTAAACGTAAAGCGTCGATAACAGAAAACACAATTTTCAGGTCCCAAGTACTTATATCAGCTCGGAATTTTTCGCGTCGTGAAAAAATTCCCCAATCAGCACGGGACCAAGAAATCTCCACGTTTCATGGTATTTATAAACGTATAGCGTCGATAACAGAAAACACAATTTTCAGGTCCCAAGTACTTATATCAGCTCGGAATTTTTCGCGTCGTGAAAAAATGGTCCAATCAGCCCGGGACCAAGAAATCTCCACGTTTCATGGTATTTCTAAACATGTAAGGTCGATAACTGAAAACTCAATTTTCAGATCCCAAGTACTTATATCATCTGCGTATCTCACGAATTGTTGAAAAAAGGTCCAATCGGCCCGGGACCAAGAAATGTCCACGTTTCATGGTATTTCTAAACGTATTGCGTCGATAACAGAAAACACAATTTTCAGGTCCCAAGTACTTATATCAGCTCGGATTTTTTCGCGTCGTGAAAAAATGGTCCAATCAGCCCGGGACCATGAAATGTCCACGTTTCATGTTATTTCAAAACGTATAGCGTCGATAACAGGAAACCCAATTTTCAGATCCCAAGTACTTATATCATCTGCGTATCTCACGTGTTGTTGAAAAATGGTCCAATTGGCCCGGGACCAAGAATTGTCCACGTTTCATGGTATTTCTAAACGTATTGCGTCGATAACAGAAAACACAATTTTCAGGTCCCAAGTACTTATATCAGCTCGGAATTTTTCGCGTCGTGAAAAAATGGTCCAATCAGCCCGGGACCAAGAAATGTCCACGTTTCATGGTATTTCTAAACATATGAGGTCGATATCTGAAAACTCAATTTTCAGATCCCAAGTACTTATATCATCTGCGTATCTCACGTGTTGTTGAAAAATGGTCCAATTGGCCCGGGACCAAGAAACGTCCACGTTTCATGTTATTTCAAAACGTATAGCGTCGATAACAGGAAACTCAATTTTCAGATCCCAAGTACTTATATCATCTGCGTATCTCACGTGTTGTTGAAAAATGGTCCAATCAGTCCGGGACCAAGAAATGCCCACGTTTCATGGTATTTCAAAACGCATAGCGTCGATAACAGGAAACTCAATATTCAGACCCCAAGTACTTATATCATCTGCGTATTTCACGTGTTGTTGAAAAATGGTCCAATTGGCCCGGGACCAAGAAACGTCCACGTTTCATGGTATTTCCAAACGTATAGCATCGATAACAGAAAACTCAATTTTCAGATCCCAAGTACTTATATCAGCTCGGAATTTTTCGCATCGTGAAAAAATTCTCCAATCAGCCCGGGACCAAGAAATGTCCACGTTTCATGGTATTTCTGAACGTATGCCGTCGATAACTGGAAACTCAATTTGCAGATCCCAAGTACTTATATCAGCTCGGAATTTTTGGCGTTGTGAAAAAATTCCCCAATAAGCCCGGGACCAAGAAATGTCAACGTTTCATGGTATTTCTAAACGTATGGCATCGATAACTGAAAACTCTATTTTCAGATCCCAAGTACTTATATCAGCTCGGAATTTGTCGCGTCGAGAAAAAATTGCCCAATCAGCCCGGGACCAAGAAATGTCCACGTTTCATGGTATTTCTAAACGTACGGCGTCGATAACTGGAAACTCAATTTTTAGATCCCAAGTACTTATATCAGCTCGGAATTTTTTGCGTCGTGAAAAAATTCTCCAATCCGCCTGGGACCAAGAAATGTCCACGTTTCATGGTATTTCTAATCGTATGGCGTCGATAACTGGTAACTCAATTTTCAGATCCCAAGTATTTATATCATCTGCGTATTTTACATGTTAAAAAATGGTCCAATCAGCCCGTTACCAAGAAATGTCCACGTTTCATGGTATTTCTAAACGTATGGCATCGATAACAGAAAACTCAATTTTCAGATCCCAAGTACTTATATCAGCTCGGAAATTTTCGCGTCGTGAAAAAATTCTCCAATCAGCCCGGGACAAAGAAATGTCCACGTTTCATGGTATTTCTAAACGTATAGCATCGATAACAGAAAACTCAATTTTCATATCCCAAGTACTTATATCAGCTCGGGACCAAGAAATGTCCACGTTTCATGGTATGTCTAAACGTATAGCATCGATAACAGAAAACTCAATTTTCATATCCCAAGTACTTATATCAGCTCGGAATTTTTCGCATCGTGAAAAAATTCTCCAATCAGCCCGGGACCAAGAAATGTCCACGTTTCATGGTATTTCTGAACGTATGGCGTCGATAACTGAAAACTCAATTTTCAGATCCCAAGTACTTATATCATCTGCGTATCTCACGTGTTGTTGAAAAATGGTCCAATTGGCCCGGGACCAAGAAATGTCCACGTTTCATGGTATTTCAAAACGTATAGCGTCGATAACAGGAAACTCAATTTTCAGACCCCAAGTACTTATATCATCTGCGTATTTCACGTGTTGTTGAAAAATGGTCCAATCGGCCCGGGACCAAGAAATGTCCACGTTTCATGGTATTTATAAACGTATAACGTCGATAACAGAAAACTCAATTTTCAGATCCCAAGTACTTATATCATCTGCGTATTTCACGTTTTGTTGAAAAATGGTCCAATCGGCCCGGGACCAAGAAATGTTCACGTTTCATGGTATTTCAAAACGTATTGCGTCGATAACAGAAAACACAATTTTCAGGTCCCAAGTACTTATATCAGCTCGGAATTTTTCGCTTCGTGAAAAAATTCCCCAATCAGCACGGGACCAAGAAATCTCCACGTTTCATGGTATTTATAAACGTATAGCGTCGATAACAGAAAACACAATTTTCAGATCCCAAGTACTTATATCAGCTCGGAATTTTTCGCGTCGTGAAAAAATGGTCCAATCAGCCCGGGACCATGAAATGTCCGCGTTTCATGTTATTTCAAAACGTATAGCGTCGATAACAGGAAACTCAATTTTCAGACCCCAAGTACTTATATCATCTGCGTATTTCACGTGTTGTTGAAAAATGGTCCAATCGGCCCGGGACCAAGAAATGTCCACGTTTCATGGTATTTATAAACGTATAACGTCGATAACAGAAAACTCAATTTTCAGATCCCAAGTACTTATATCATCTGCGTATTTCACGTTTTGTTGAAAAATGGTCCAATCGGCCCGGGACCAAGAAATGTTCACGTTTCATGGTATTTCAAAACGTATTGCGTCGATAACAGAAAACACAATTTTCAGGTCCCAAGTACTTATATCAGCTCGGAATTTTTCGCTTCGTGAAAAAATTCCCCAATCAGCACGGGACCAAGAAATCTCCACGTTTCATGGTATTTATAAACGTATAGCGTCGATAACAGAAAACACAATTTTCAGATCCCAAGTACTTATATCAGCTCGGAATTTTTCGCGTCGTGAAAAAATGGTCCAATCAGCCCGGGACCATGAAATGTCCGCGTTTCATGTTATTTCAAAACGTATAGCGTCGATAACAGGAAACTCAATTTTCAGATCCCAAGTACTTATATCATCAGCGTATCTCACGTGTTGTTGAAAAATGGTCCAATTGGCCCGGGACCAAGAAATGTCCACGTTTCATGGTATTTCAAAACGTATAGCGTCGATAACAGGAAACTCAATTCTCAGACCCCAAGTACTTATATCATCTGCGTATTTCACGTGTTGTTGAAAAATGGTCCAATCGGCCCGGGACCAAGAAATGTCCACGTTTCATGGTATTTCTAAACGTAAAGCGTCGATAACAGAAAACACAATTTTCAGGTCCCAAGTACTTATATCAGCTCGGAATTTTTCGCGTCGTGAAAAAATTCCCCAATCAGCACGGGACCAAGAAATCTCCACGTTTCATGGTATTTATAAACGTATAGCGTCGATAACAGAAAACACAATTTTCAGGTCCCAAGTACTTATATCAGCTCGGAATTTTTCGCGTCGTGAAAAAATGGTCCAATCAGCCCGGGACCAAGAAATCTCCACGTTTCATGGTATTTCTAAACATGTAAGGTCGATAACTGAAAACTCAATTTTCAGATCCCAAGTACTTATATCATCTGCGTATCTCACGAATTGTTGAAAAAAGGTCCAATCGGCCCGGGACCAAGAAATGTCCACGTTTCATGGTATTTCTAAACGTATTGCGTCGATAACAGAAAACACAATTTTCAGGTCCCAAGTACTTATATCAGCTCGGATTTTTTCGCGTCGTGAAAAAATGGTCCAATCAGCCCGGGACCATGAAATGTCCACGTTTCATGTTATTTCAAAACGTATAGCGTCGATAACAGGAAACCCAATTTTCAGATCCCAAGTACTTATATCATCTGCGTATCTCACGTGTTGTTGAAAAATGGTCCAATTGGCCCGGGACCAAGAATTGTCCACGTTTCATGGTATTTCTAAACGTATTGCGTCGATAACAGAAAACACAATTTTCAGGTCCCAAGTACTTATATCAGCTCGGAATTTTTCGCGTCGTGAAAAAATGGTCCAATCAGCCCGGGACCAAGAAATGTCCACGTTTCATGGTATTTCTAAACATATGAGGTCGATATCTGAAAACTCAATTTTCAGATCCCAAGTACTTATATCATCTGCGTATTTCACGTGTTGTTGAAAAATGGTCCAATCGGCCCGGGACCAAGAAATGTTCACGTTTCATGGTATTTCAAAACGTATAGCGTCGATAACACGAAACTCAATTTTCAGATCCCAAGTACTTATATCATCTGCGTATCTCACGAGATGTTGAAAAAAGGTCCAATCGGCCCGGGACCAAGAAATGTCCTCGTTTCATGGTATTTATTAACGTATAACGTCGATAACAGAAAACACAATTTTCAGGTCCCAAGTACTTATATCAGCTCGGAATTTTTCGCGCGGTGAAAAAATGGTCCAATCAGCCCGGGACCAAGAAATGTCCACGTTTCATGGTATTTCTAAACATATCAGGTCGATAACTGAAAACTCAATTTTCAGATCCCAAGTACTTATATCATCTTCGTATCTCACGAGTTGTTGAAAAAAGGTCCAATCGGCCCGGGACCAAGAAATGTCCACGTTTTATGTTATTTCAAAACGTATAGCGTCGATAACAGGAAACTCAATTTTCAGATCCCAAGTACTTATATCATCTGCGTATCTCACGTGTTGTTGAAAAATGGTCCAATTGGCCCGGGACCAAGAAATGTCCACGTTTCATGTTATTTCAAAACGTATAGCGTCGATAACAGGAAACTCAATTTTCAGATCCCAAGTACTTATATCATCTGCGTATCTCACGTGTTGTTGAAAAATGGTCCAATTGGCCCGGGACCAAGAAATGTCCACGTTTCATGTTATTTCAAAACGTATAGCGTCGATAACAGGAAACTCAATTTTCAGATCCCAAGTACTTATATCATCTGCGTATCTCACGTGTTGTTGAAAAATGGTCCAATTGGCCCGGGACCAAGAAATGTCCACGTTTCATGGTATTTCAAAACGTATAGCGTCGATAACAGGAAACTCAATTTTCAGACCCCAAGTACTTATATCATCTGCGTATTTCACGTGTTGTTGAAAAATGGTCCAATCGGCCCGGGACCAAGAAATGTCCACGTTTCATGGTATTTCTAAACGTATGAGGTCGATAACTGAAAACTTAATTTTCAGATCCCAAGTACTTATATCATCTGCGTATCTCACGTGTTGTTGAAAAATGGTCCAATCGGCCCGGGACCAAGAAATGTCCACGTTTCATGGTATTTCTAAACGTATTGCGTCGATAACAGAAAACACAATTTTCAGGTCTCAAGTACTTATATCAGCTCGGAATTTTTCGCGTCGTGAAAAAATGGTCCAATCAGCCCGGGACCAAGAAATGTCCACGTTTCATGGTATTTCTAAACATATAAGGTCGATAACTGAAAACTCAATTTTCAGATCCCAAGTACTTATATCATCTGCGTATCTCACGAATTGTTGAAAAAAGGTCCAATCGGCCCGGGACCAAGAAATGTCCACGTTTCATGGTATTTCTAAACGTATTGCGTCGATAACAGAAAACACAATTTTCAGGTCCCAAGTACTTATATCAGCTCGGAATTTTTCGCGTCGTGAAAAAATGGTCCAATCAGCCCGGGACCATGAAATGTCCACGTTTCATGTTATTTCAAAACGTATAGCGTCGATAACAGGAAACTCAATTTTCAGATCCCAAGTACTTGTAACATCAGCGTATCTCACGTGTTGTTGAAAAATGGTCCAATTGGCCTGGGACCAAGAAATGTCCACGTTTCATGGTATTTCAGAACGTATAGCGTCGATAACAGGAAACTCAATTTTCAGATCCCAAGTACTTATATCATCTGCGTATCTCACGTGTTGTTGAAAAATGGTCCAATTGGCCCGGGACCAAGAAACGTCCACGTTTCATGTTATTTCAAAACGTATAGCGTCGATAACAGGAAACTCAATTTTCAGATCCCAAGTACTTATATCATCTGCGTATCTCACGTGTTGTTGAAAAATGGTCCAATTGGCCCGGGACCAAGAAATGTCCACGTTTCATGTTATTTCAAAACGTATAGCGTCGATAACAGGAAACTCAATTTTCAGATCCCAAGTACTTATATCATCTGCGTATCTCACGTGTTGTTGAAAAATGGTCCAATTGGCCCGGGACCAAGAAACGTCCACGTTTCATGTTATTTCAAAACGTATAGCGTCGATAACAGGAAACTCAATTTTCAGATCCCAAGTACTTATATCATCTGCGTATCTCACGTGTTGTTGAAAAAAGGTCCAATCGGCCCGGGACCAAGAAATGTCCACGTTTCATGGTATTTCTAAAAGTAGAGCGTCGATAACAGAAAACACAATTTTCAGGTCCCAAGTACTTACTTCAGCTCGGAATTTTTCGCGTCGTGAAAAAATTCCCCAATCAGCACGCGACCAAGAAATCTCCACGTTTTATGGTATTTATAAATGTATAGCGTCGATAACAGAAAACACAATTTTCAGATCCCAAGTACTTATATCAGCTCGGATTTTTTCGCGTCGTGAAAAAATGGTCCAATCAGCCCGGGACCATGAAATGTCCACGTTTCATGTTATTTCAAAACGTATAGCGTCGATAACAGGAAACCCAATTTTCAGATCCCAAGTACTTATATCATCTGCGTATCTCACGTGTTGTTGAAAAATGGTCCAATTGGCCCGGGACCAAGAATTGTCCACGTTTCATGGTATTTCTAAACGTATTGCGTCGATAACAGAAAACACAATTTTCAGGTCCCAAGTACTTATATCAGCTCGGAATTTTTCGCGTCGTGAAAAAATGGTCCAATCAGCCCGGGACCAAGAAATGTCCACGTTTCATGGTATTTCTAAACATATGAGGTCGATATCTGAAAACTCAATTTTCAGATCCCAAGTACTTATATCATCTGCGTATTTCACGTGTTGTTGAAAAATGGTCCAATCGGCCCGGGACCAAGAAATGTTCACGTTTCATGGTATTTCAAAACGTATAGCGTCGATAACACGAAACTCAATTTTCAGATCCCAAGTACTTATATCATCTGCGTATCTCACGAGATGTTGAAAAAAGGTCCAATCGGCCCGGGACCAAGAAATGTCCTCGTTTCATGGTATTTATTAACGTATAGCGTCGATAACAGAAAACACAATTTTCAGGTCCCAAGTACTTATATCAGCTCGGAATTTTTCGCGCGGTGAAAAAATGGTCCAATCAGCCCGGGACCAAGAAATGTCCACGTTTCATGGTATTTCTAAACATATAAGGTCGATAACTGAAAACTCAATTTTCAGATCCCAAGTACTTATATCATCTGCGTATCTCACGAGTTGTTGAAAAAAGGTCCAATCGGCCCGGGACCAAGAAATGTCCACGTTTTATGTTATTTCAAAACGTATAGCGTCGATAACAGGAAACTCAATTTTCAGATCCCAAGTACTTATATCATCTGCGTATCTCACGTGTTGTTGAAAAATGGTCCAATTGGCCCGGGACCAAGAAACGTCCACGTTTCATGTTATTTCAAAACGTATAGCGTCGATAACTGGAAACTCAATTTTCAGATCCCAAGTACTTATATCATCTGCGTATCTCACGTGTTGTTGAAAAAAGGTCCAATCGGCCCGGGACCAAGAAATGTCCACGTTTCATGGTATTTCTAAAAGTAGAGCGTCGATAACAGAAAACACAATTTTCAGGTCCCAAGTACTTACATCAGCTCGGAATTTTTCGCGTCGTGAAAAAATTCCCCAATCAGCACGGGACCAAGATATCTCCACGTTTCATGGTATTTATAAACGTATAGCGTCGATAACAGAAAACACAATTTTCAGATCCCAAGTACTTATATCAGCTCGGATTTTTTCGCGTCGTGAAAAAATGGTCCAATCAGCCCGGGACCATGAAATGTCCACGTTTCATGTTATTTCAAAACGTATAGCGTCGATAACAGGAAACCCAATTTTCAGATCCCAAGTACTTATATCATCTGCGTATCTCACGTGTTGTTGAAAAATGGTCCAATTGGCCCGGGACCAAAAATTGTCCACGTTTCATGGTATTTCTAAACGTATTGCGTCGATAACAGAAAACACAATTTTCAGGTCCCAAGTACTTATATCAGCTCGGAATTTTTCGCGTCGTGAAAAAATGGTCCAATCAGCCCGGGACCAAGAAATGCCCACGTTTCATGGTATTTCTAAACATATGAGGTCGATATCTGAAAACTCAATTTTCAGATCCCAAGTACTTATATCATCTGCGTATTTCACGTGTTGTTGAAAAATGGTCCAATCGGCCCGGGACCAAGAAATGTTCACGTTTCATGGTATTTCAAAACGTATAGCGTCGATAACACGAAACTCAATTTTCAGATCCCAAGTACTTATATCATCTGCGTATCTCACGAGATGTTGAAAAAAGGTCCAATCGGCCCGGGACCAAGAAATGTCCTCGTTTCATGTTATTTCAAAACGTATAGCGTCGATAACAGGAAACTCAATTTTCAGATCCCAAGTACTTATATCATCTGCGTATCTCACGTGTTGTTGAAAAATGGTCCAATCAGTCCGGGACCAAGAAATGCCCACGTTTCATGGTATTTCAAAACGCATAGCGTCGATAACAGGAAACTCAATATTCAGACCCCAAGTACTTATATCATCTGCGTATTTCACGTGTTGTTGAAAAATGGTCCAATCGGCCCGGGACCAAGAAATGTCCACGTTTCATGGTATTTATAAACATATAGCGTCGATAACAGAAAACTCAATTTTCAGATCCCAAGTACTTATATCATCTGCGTATTTCACGTTTTGTTGAAAAATGGTCCAATCGGCCCGGTACCAAAAAATGTTCACGTTTCATGGTATTTCAAAACGTATAGCGTCGATAACACGAAACTCAATTTTCAGATCCCAAGTACTTATCTCAGCTCGGAATTTTTCGCGTCGTGAAAAAATGGTCCAATCAGCCCGGGACCAAGAAATGTCCACGTTTCATGGTATTTCTAAACATATGAGGTCGATATCTGAAAACTCAATTTTCAGATCCCAAGTACTTATATCATCTGCGTATTTCACGTGTTGTTGAAAAATGGTCCAATCGGCCCGGGACCAAGAAATGTTCATGTTTCATGGTATTTCAAAACGTATAGCGTCGATAACACGAAACTCAATTTTCAGATCCCAAGTACTTATATCATCTGCGTATCTCACGAGATGTTAAAAAAAGGTCCAATCGGCCCGGGACCAAGAAATGTCCTCGTTTCATGGTATTTATTAACGTATAGCGTCGATAACAGAAAACACAATTTTCAGGTCCCAAGTACTTATATCAGCTCGGAATTTTTCGCGCGGTGAAAAAATGGTCCAATCAGCCCGGGACCAAGAAATGTCCACGTTTCATGGTATTTCTAAACATATAAGGTCGATAACAGAAAACACAATTTTCAGGTCCCAAGTACTTATATCAGCTCGGAATTTTTCGCGCGGTGAAAAAATGGTCCAATCGGCCCGGGACCAAGAAATGTTCACGTTTCATGGTATTTCAAAACGTATAGCGTCGATAACACGAATCTCAATTTTCAGATCCCAAGTACTTATATCAGCTCGGAATTTTTCGCGTCGTGAAAAAATGGTCCAATCAGCCCGGGACCATGAAATGTCCACGTTTCATGTTATTTCAAAACGTATAGCGTCGATAACAGGAAACTCAATTTTCAGATCCCAAGTACTTATATCATCTGCGTATCTCACGTGTTGTTGAAAAATGGTCCAATCAGTCCGGGACCAAGAAATGCCCACGTTTCATGGTATTTCAAAACGCATAGCGTCGATAACAGGAAACTCAATATTCAGACCCCAAGTACTTATATCATCTGCGTATTTCACGTGTTGTTGAAAAATGGTCCAATTGGCCCGGGACCAAGAAATGTCCACGTTTCATGTTATTTCAAAACGTATAGCGTCGATAACAGGAAACTCAATTTTCAGATCCCAAGTACTTATATCATCTGCGTATCTCACGTGTTGTTGAAAAATGGTCCAATTGGCCCGGGACCAAGAAATGTCCACGTTTCATGTTATTTCAAAACGTATAGCGTCGATAACAGGAAACTCAATTTTCAGATCCCAAGTACTTATATCATCTGCGTATCTCACGTGTTGTTGAAAAATGGTCCAATGGGCCCGGGACCAAGAAATGTCCACGTTTCATGGTATTTCAAAACGTATAGCGTCGATAACAGGAAACTCAATTTTCAGACCCCAAGTACTTATATCATCTGCGTATTTCACGTGTTGTTGAAAAATGGTCCAATCGGCCCGGGACCAAGAAATGTCCACGTTTCATGGTATTTATAAACGTATAGCGTCGATAACAGAAAACTCAATTTTCAGATCCCAAGTACTTATATCATCTGCGTATTTCACGTGTTGTTGAAAAATGGTCCAATCGGCCCGGGACCAAGAAATGTCCACGTTTCATGGTATTTCTAAACGTATGAGGTCGATAACTGAAAACTCAATTTTCAGATCCCAAGTACTTATATCATCTGCGTATCTCACGTGTTGTTGAAAAATGGTCCAATCGGCCCGGGACCAAGAAATGTCCACGTTTCATGGTATTTCTAAACGTATGAGGTCGATAACTGAAAACTCAATTTTCAGATCCCAAGTACTTATATCATCTGCGTATCTCACGTGTTGTTGAAAAATGGTCCAATCGGCCCGGGACCAAGAAATGTCCACGTTTCATGGTATTTCTAAACGTATTGCGTCGATAACAGAAAACACAATTTTCAGGTCTCAAGTACTTATATCAGCTCGGAATTTTTCGCGTCGTGAAAAAATGGTCCAATCAGCCCGGGACCAAGAAATGTCCACGTTTCATGGTATTTCTAAACATATAAGGTCGATAACTGAAAACTCAATTTTCAGATCCCAAGTACTTATATCATCTGCGTATCTCACGAGTTGTTGAAAAAAGGTCCAATCGGCCCGGGACCAAGAAATGTCCACGTTTCATGGTATTTATAAACGTATAGCGTCGATAACAGAAAACATAATTTTCAGGTCCCAAGTACTTATATCAGCTCGGAATTTTTCGCGCGGTGAAAAAATGGTCCAATCAGCCCGGGACCAAGAAATGTCCACGTTTCATGGTATTTCTAAACATATAAGGTCGATAACTGAAAACTCAATTCTCAGACCCCAAGTACTTATATCATCTGCGTATCTCACGTGTTGTTGAAAAATGGTCCAATCGGCCCGGGACCAAGAAATGTCCACGTTTCATGGTATTTCTAAACGTATTGCGTCGATAACAGAAAACACAATTTTCAGGTCTCAAGTACTTATATCAGCTCGGAATTTTTCGCGTCGTGAAAAAATGGTCCAATCAGCCCGGGACCATGAAATGTCCACGTTTCATGTTATTTCAAAACGTATAGCGTCGATAACAGGAAACTCAATTTTCAGATTCCAAGTACTTATATCATCTGCGTATCTCACGTGTTGTTGAAAAATGGTCCAATCAGTCCGGGACCAAGAAATGCCCACGTTTCATGGTATTTCAAAACGCATAGCGTCGATAACAGGAAACTCAATATTCAGACCCCAAGTACTTATATCATCTGCGTATTTCACGTGTTGTTGAAAAATGGTCCAATTGGCCCGGGACCAAGAAATGTCCACGTTTCATGTTATTTCAAAACGTATAGCGTCGATAACAGGAAACTCAATTTTCAGATCCCAAGTACTTATATCATCTGCGTATCTCACGTGTTGTTGAAAAATGGTCCAATGGGCCCGGGACCAAGAAATGTCCACGTTTCATGGTATTTCAAAACGTATAGCGTCGATAACAGGAAACTCAATTTTCAGACCCCAAGTACTTATATCATCTGCGTATTTCACGTGTTGTTGAAAAATGGTCCAATCGGCTCGGGACCAAGAAATGTCCACGTTTCATGGTATTTATAAACGTATAGCGTCGATAACAGAAAACTCAATTTTCAGATCCCAAGTACTTAAATCATCTGCGTATTTCACGTGTTGTTGAAAAATGGTCCAATCGGCCCGGGACCAAGAAATGTCCACGTTTCATGGTATTTATAAACGTATAGCGTCGATAACAGAAAACATAATTTTCAGGTCCCAAGTACTTATATCAGCTCGGAATTTTTCGCGCGGTGAAAAAATGGTCCAATCAGCCCGGGACCAAGAAATGTCCACGTTTCATGGTATTTATAAACGTATAGCGTCGATAACAGAAAACATAATTTTCAGGTCCCAAGTACTTATATCAGCTCGGAATTTTTCGCGCGGTGAAAAAATGGTCCAATCAGCCCGGGACCAAGAAATGTCCACGTTTCATGGTATTTCAAAACGTATTGCGTCGATAACAGAAAACACAATTTTCAGGTCCCAAGTACTTATATCAGCTCGGAATTTTTCGCTTCGTGAAAAAATTCCCCAATCAGCACGGGACCAAGAAATCTCCACGTTTCATGGTATTTATAAACGTATAGCGTCGATAACAGAAAACACAATTTTCAGATCCCAAGTACTTATATCAGCTCGGAATTTTTCGCGTCGTGAAAAAATGGTCCAATCAGCCCGGGACCATGAAATGTCCGCGTTTCATGTTATTTCAAAACGTATAGCGTCGATAACAGGAAACTCAATTTTCAGACCCCAAGTACTTATATCATCTGCGTATTTCACGTGTTGTTGAAAAATGGTCCAATCGGCCCGGGACCAAGAAATGTCCACGTTTCATGGTATTTATAAACGTATAACGTCGATAACAGAAAACTCAATTTTCAGATCCCAAGTACTTATATCATCTGCGTATTTCACGTTTTGTTGAAAAATGGTCCAATCGGCCCGGGACCAAGAAATGTTCACGTTTCATGGTATTTCAAAACGTATTGCGTCGATAACAGAAAACACAATTTTCAGGTCCCAAGTACTTATATCAGCTCGGAATTTTTCGCTTCGTGAAAAAATTCCCCAATCAGCACGGGACCAAGAAATCTCCACGTTTCATGGTATTTATAAACGTATAGCGTCGATAACAGAAAACACAATTTTCAGATCCCAAGTACTTATATCAGCTCGGAATTTTTCGCGTCGTGAAAAAATGGTCCAATCAGCCCGGGACCATGAAATGTCCGCGTTTCATGTTATTTCAAAACGTATAGCGTCGATAACAGGAAACTCAATTTTCAGATCCCAAGTACTTATATCATCAGCGTATCTCACGTGTTGTTGAAAAATGGTCCAATTGGCCCGGGACCAAGAAATGTCCACGTTTCATGGTATTTCAAAACGTATAGCGTCGATAACAGGAAACTCAATTCTCAGACCCCAAGTACTTATATCATCTGCGTATTTCACGAGATGTTGAAAAAAGGTCCAATCGGCCCGGGACCAAGAAATGTCCTCGTTTCATGGTATTTATTAACGTATAACGTCGATAACAGAAAACACAATTTTCAGGTCCCAAGTACTTATATCAGCTCGGAATTTTTCGCGCGGTGAAAAAATGGTCCAATCAGCCCGGGACCAAGAAATGTCCACGTTTCATGGTATTTCTAAACATATCAGGTCGATAACTGAAAACTCAATTTTCAGATCCCAAGTACTTATATCATCTTCGTATCTCACGAGTTGTTGAAAAAAGGTCCAATCGGCCCGGGACCAAGAAATGTCCACGTTTTATGTTATTTCAAAACGTATAGCGTCGATAACAGGAAACTCAATTTTCAGATCCCAAGTACTTATATCATCTGCGTATCTCACGTGTTGTTGAAAAATGGTCCAATTGGCCCGGGACCAAGAAATGTCCACGTTTCATGTTATTTCAAAACGTATAGCGTCGATAACAGGAAACTCAATTTTCAGATCCCAAGTACTTATATCATCTGCGTATCTCACGTGTTGTTGAAAAATGGTCCAATTGGCCCGGGACCAAGAAATGTCCACGTTTCATGTTATTTCAAAACGTATAGCGTCGATAACAGGAAACTCAATTTTCAGATCCCAAGTACTTATATCATCTGCGTATCTCACGTGTTGTTGAAAAATGGTCCAATTGGCCCGGGACCAAGAAATGTCCACGTTTCATGGTATTTCAAAACGTATAGCGTCGATAACAGGAAACTCAATTTTCAGATCCCAAGTACTTATATCATCTGCGTATCTCACGTGTTGTTGAAAAATGGTCCAATTGGCCCGGGACCAAGAAACGTCCACGTTTCATGTTATTTCAAAACGTATAGCGTCGATAACAGGAAACTCAATTTTCAGATCCCAAGTACTTATATCATCTGCGTATCTCACGTGTTGTTGAAAAATGGTCCAATTGGCCCGGGACCAAGAAACGTCCACGTTTCATGTTATTTCAAAACGTATAGCGTCGATAACTGGAAACTCAATTTTCAGATCCCAAGTACTTATATCATCTGCGTATCTCACGTGTTGTTGAAAAATGGTCCAATGGGCCCGGGACCAAGCAATGTCCACGTTTCATGGTATTTCAAAACGTATAGCGTCGATAACAGGAAACTCAATTTTCAGATCCCAAGTACTTATATCATCTGCGTATCTCACGTGTTGTTGAAAAATGGTCCAATTGGCCCGGGACCAAGAAATGTCCACGTTTCATGTTATTTCAAAACGTATAGCGTCGATAACAGGAAACTCAATTTTCAGATCCCAAGTACTTATATCATCTGCGTATCTCACGTGTTGTTGAAAAATGGTCCAATTGGCCCGGGACCAAGAAATGTCCACGTTTCATGGTATTTCAAAACGTATAGCGTCGATAACAGGAAACTCAATTTTCAGACCCCAAGTACTTATATCATCTGCGTATTTCACGTGTTGTTGAAAAATGGTCCAATCGGCCCGGGACCAAGAAATGTCCACGTTTCATGGTATTTCTAAACGTATGAGGTCGATAACTGAAAACTTAATTTTCAGATCCCAAGTACTTATATCATCTGCGTATCTCACGTGTTGTTGAAAAATGGTCCAATCGGCCCGGGACCAAGAAATGTCCACGTTTCATGGTATTTCTAAACGTATTGCGTCGATAACAGAAAACACAATTTTCAGGTCTCAAGTACTTATATCAGCTCGGAATTTTTCGCGTCGTGAAAAAATGGTCCAATCAGCCCGGGACCAAGAAATGTCCACGTTTCATGGTATTTCTAAACATATAAGGTCGATAACTGAAAACTCAATTTTCAGATCCCAAGTACTTATATCATCTGCGTATCTCACGAATTGTTGAAAAAAGGTCCAATCGGCCCGGGACCAAGAAATGTCCACGTTTCATGGTATTTCTAAACGTATTGCGTCGATAACTGGAAACTCAATTTTCAGATCCCAAGTACTTATATCATCTGCGTATCTCACGTGTTGTTGAAAAATGGTCCAATGGGCCCGGGACCAAGAAATGTCCACGTTTCATGGTATTTCAAAACGTATAGCGTCGATAACAGGAAACTCAATTTTCAGATCCCAAGTACTTATATCATCTGCGTATCTCACGTGTTGTTGAAAAATGGTCCAATTGGCCCGGGACCAAGAAATGTCCACGTTTCATGTTATTTCAAAACGTATAGCGTCGATAACAGGAAACTCAATTTTCAGATCCCAAGTACTTATATCATCTGCGTATCTCACGTGTTGTTGAAAAATGGTCCAATTGGCCCGGGACCAAGAAATGTCCACGTTTCATGGTATTTCAAAACGTATAGCGTCGATAACAGGAAACTCAATTTTCAGACCCCAAGTACTTATATCATCTGCGTATTTCACGTGTTGTTGAAAAATGGTCCAATCGGCCCGGGACCAAGAAATGTCCACGTTTCATGGTATTTCTAAACATATAAGGTCGATAACTGAAAACTCAATTTTCAGATCCCAAGTACTTATATCATCTGCGTATCTCACGAATTGTTGAAAAAAGGTCCAATCGGCCCGGGACCAAGAAATGTCCACGTTTCATGGTATTTCTAAACGTATTGCGTCGATAACAGAAAACACAATTTTCAGGTCCCAAGTACTTATATCAGCTCGGAATTTTTCGCGTCGTGAAAAAATGGTCCAATCAGCCCGGGACCATGAAATGTCCACGTTTCATGTTATTTCAAAACGTATAGCGTCGATAACAGGAAACTCAATTTTCAGATCCCAAGTACTTGTAACATCAGCGTATCTCACGTGTTGTTGAAAAATGGTCCAATTGGCCTGGGACCAAGAAATGTCCACGTTTCATGGTATTTCAGAACGTATAGCGTCGATAACAGGAAACTCAATTTTCAGATCCCAAGTACTTATATCATCTGCGTATCTCACGTGTTGTTGAAAAATGGTCCAATTGGCCCGGGACCAAGAAACGTCCACGTTTCATGTTATTTCAAAACGTATAGCGTCGATAACAGGAAACTCAATTTTCAGATCCCAAGTACTTATATCATCTGCGTATCTCACGTGTTGTTGAAAAATGGTCCAATTGGCCCGGGACCAAGAAATGTCCACGTTTCATGTTATTTCAAAACGTATAGCGTCGATAACAGGAAACTCAATTTTCAGATCCCAAGTACTTATATCATCTGCGTATCTCACGTGTTGTTGAAAAATGGTCCAATTGGCCCGGGACCAAGAAACGTCCACGTTTCATGTTATTTCAAAACGTATAGCGTCGATAACAGGAAACTCAATTTTCAGATCCCAAGTACTTATATCATCTGCGTATCTCACGTGTTGTTGAAAAAAGGTCCAATCGGCCCGGGACCAAGAAATGTCCACGTTTCATGGTATTTCTAAAAGTAGAGCGTCGATAACAGAAAACACAATTTTCAGGTCCCAAGTACTTACTTCAGCTCGGAATTTTTCGCGTCGTGAAAAAATTCCCCAATCAGCACGCGACCAAGAAATCTCCACGTTTTATGGTATTTATAAATGTATAGCGTCGATAACAGAAAACACAATTTTCAGATCCCAAGTACTTATATCAGCTCGGATTTTTTCGCGTCGTGAAAAAATGGTCCAATCAGCCCGGGACCATGAAATGTCCACGTTTCATGTTATTTCAAAACGTATAGCGTCGATAACAGGAAACCCAATTTTCAGATCCCAAGTACTTATATCATCTGCGTATCTCACGTGTTGTTGAAAAATGGTCCAATTGGCCCGGGACCAAGAATTGTCCACGTTTCATGGTATTTCTAAACGTATTGCGTCGATAACAGAAAACACAATTTTCAGGTCCCAAGTACTTATATCAGCTCGGAATTTTTCGCGTCGTGAAAAAATGGTCCAATCAGCCCGGGACCAAGAAATGTCCACGTTTCATGGTATTTCTAAACATATGAGGTCGATATCTGAAAACTCAATTTTCAGATCCCAAGTACTTATATCATCTGCGTATTTCACGTGTTGTTGAAAAATGGTCCAATCGGCCCGGGACCAAGAAATGTTCACGTTTCATGGTATTTCAAAACGTATAGCGTCGATAACACGAAACTCAATTTTCAGATCCCAAGTACTTATATCATCTGCGTATCTCACGAGATGTTGAAAAAAGGTCCAATCGGCCCGGGACCAAGAAATGTCCTCGTTTCATGGTATTTATTAACGTATAGCGTCGATAACAGAAAACACAATTTTCAGGTCCCAAGTACTTATATCAGCTCGGAATTTTTCGCGCGGTGAAAAAATGGTCCAATCAGCCCGGGACCAAGAAATGTCCACGTTTCATGGTATTTCTAAACATATAAGGTCGATAACTGAAAACTCAATTTTCAGATCCCAAGTACTTATATCATCTGCGTATCTCACGAGTTGTTGAAAAAAGGTCCAATCGGCCCGGGACCAAGAAATGTCCACGTTTTATGTTATTTCAAAACGTATAGCGTCGATAACAGGAAACTCAATTTTCAGATCCCAAGTACTTATATCATCTGCGTATCTCACGTGTTGTTGAAAAATGGTCCAATTGGCCCGGGACCAAGAAACGTCCACGTTTCATGTTATTTCAAAACGTATAGCGTCGATAACTGGAAACTCAATTTTCAGATCCCAAGTACTTATATCATCTGCGTATCTCACGTGTTGTTGAAAAAAGGTCCAATCGGCCCGGGACCAAGAAATGTCCACGTTTCATGGTATTTCTAAAAGTAGAGCGTCGATAACAGAAAACACAATTTTCAGGTCCCAAGTACTTACATCAGCTCGGAATTTTTCGCGTCGTGAAAAAATTCCCCAATCAGCACGGGACCAAGATATCTCCACGTTTCATGGTATTTATAAACGTATAGCGTCGATAACAGAAAACACAATTTTCAGATCCCAAGTACTTATATCAGCTCGGATTTTTTCGCGTCGTGAAAAAATGGTCCAATCAGCCCGGGACCATGAAATGTCCACGTTTCATGTTATTTCAAAACGTATAGCGTCGATAACAGGAAACCCAATTTTCAGATCCCAAGTACTTATATCATCTGCGTATCTCACGTGTTGTTGAAAAATGGTCCAATTGGCCCGGGACCAAAAATTGTCCACGTTTCATGGTATTTCTAAACGTATTGCGTCGATAACAGAAAACACAATTTTCAGGTCCCAAGTACTTATATCAGCTCGGAATTTTTCGCGTCGTGAAAAAATGGTCCAATCAGCCCGGGACCAAGAAATGTCCACGTTTCATGGTATTTCTAAACATATGAGGTCGATATCTGAAAACTCAATTTTCAGATCCCAAGTACTTATATCATCTGCGTATTTCACGTGTTGTTGAAAAATGGTCCAATCGGCCCGGGACCAAGAAATGTTCACGTTTCATGGTATTTCAAAACGTATAGCGTCGATAACACGAAACTCAATTTTCAGATCCCAAGTACTTATATCATCTGCGTATCTCACGAGATGTTGAAAAAAGGTCCAATCGGCCCGGGACCAAGAAATGTCCTCGTTTCATGTTATTTCAAAACGTATAGCGTCGATAACAGGAAACTCAATTTTCAGATCCCAAGTACTTATATCATCTGCGTATCTCACGTGTTGTTGAAAAATGGTCCAATCAGTCCGGGACCAAGAAATGCCCACGTTTCATGGTATTTCAAAACGCATAGCGTCGATAACAGGAAACTCAATATTCAGACCCCAAGTACTTATATCATCTGCGTATTTCACGTGTTGTTGAAAAATGGTCCAATCGGCCCGGGACCAAGAAATGTCCACGTTTCATGGTATTTATAAACATATAGCGTCGATAACAGAAAACTCAATTTTCAGATCCCAAGTACTTATATCATCTGCGTATTTCACGTTTTGTTGAAAAATGGTCCAATCGGCCCGGTACCAAAAAATGTTCACGTTTCATGGTATTTCAAAACGTATAGCGTCGATAACACGAAACTCAATTTTCAGATCCCAAGTACTTATCTCAGCTCGGAATTTTTCGCGTCGTGAAAAAATGGTCCAATCAGCCCGGGACCAAGAAATGTCCACGTTTCATGGTATTTCTAAACATATGAGGTCGATATCTGAAAACTCAATTTTCAGATCCCAAGTACTTATATCATCTGCGTATTTCACGTGTTGTTGAAAAATGGTCCAATCGGCCCGGGACCAAGAAATGTTCATGTTTCATGGTATTTCAAAACGTATAGCGTCGATAACACGAAACTCAATTTTCAGATCCCAAGTACTTATATCATCTGCGTATCTCACGAGATGTTAAAAAAAGGTCCAATCGGCCCGGGACCAAGAAATGTCCTCGTTTCATGGTATTTATTAACGTATAGCGTCGATAACAGAAAACACAATTTTCAGGTCCCAAGTACTTATATCAGCTCGGAATTTTTCGCGCGGTGAAAAAATGGTCCAATCAGCCCGGGACCAAGAAATGTCCACGTTTCATGGTATTTCTAAACATATAAGGTCGATAACAGAAAACACAATTTTCAGGTCCCAAGTGCTTATATCAGCTCGGAATTTTTCGCGCGGTGAAAAAATGGTCCAATCGGCCCGGGACCAAGAAATGTTCACGTTTCATGGTATTTCAAAACGTATAGCGTCGATAACACGAATCTCAATTTTCAGATCCCAAGTACTTATATCAGCTCGGAATTTTTCGCGTCGTGAAAAAATGGTCCAATCAGCCCGGGACCATGAAATGTCCACGTTTCATGTTATTTCAAAACGTATAGCGTCGATAACAGGAAACTCAATTTTCAGATCCCAAGTACTTATATCATCTGCGTATCTCACGTGTTGTTGAAAAATGGTCCAATCAGTCCGGGACCAAGAAATGCCCACGTTTCATGGTATTTCAAAACGCATAGCGTCGATAACAGGAAACTCAATATTCAGACCCCAAGTACTTATATCATCTGCGTATTTCACGTGTTGTTGAAAAATGGTCCAATTGGCCCGGGACCAAGAAATGTCCACGTTTCATGTTATTTCAAAACGTATAGCGTCGATAACAGGAAACTCAATTTTCAGATCCCAAGTACTTATATCATCTGCGTATCTCACGTGTTGTTGAAAAATGGTCCAATTGGCCCGGGACCAAGAAATGTCCACGTTTCATGTTATTTCAAAACGTATAGCGTCGATAACAGGAAACTCAATTTTCAGATCCCAAGTACTTATATCATCTGCGTATCTCACGTGTTGTTGAAAAATGGTCCAATGGGCCCGGGACCAAGAAATGTCCACGTTTCATGGTATTTCAAAACGTATAGCGTCGATAACAGGAAACTCAATTTTCAGACCCCAAGTACTTATATCATCTGCGTATTTCACGTGTTGTTGAAAAATGGTCCAATCGGCCCGGGACCAAGAAATGTCCACGTTTCATGGTATTTATAAACGTATAGCGTCGATAACAGAAAACTCAATTTTCAGATCCCAAGTACTTATATCATCTGCGTATTTCACGTGTTGTTGAAAAATGGTCCAATCGGCCCGGGACCAAGAAATGTCCACGTTTCATGGTATTTCTAAACGTATGAGGTCGATAACTGAAAACTCAATTTTCAGATCCCAAGTACTTATATCATCTGCGTATCTCACGTGTTGTTGAAAAATGGTCCAATCGGCCCGGGACCAAGAAATGTCCACGTTTCATGGTATTTCTAAACGTATGAGGTCGATAACTGAAAACTCAATTTTCAGATCCCAAGTACTTATATCATCTGCGTATCTCACGTGTTGTTGAAAAATGGTCCAATCGGCCCGGGACCAAGAAATGTCCACGTTTCATGGTATTTCTAAACGTATTGCGTCGATAACAGAAAACACAATTTTCAGGTCTCAAGTACTTATATCAGCTCGAAATTTTTCGCGTCGTGAAAAAATGGTCCAATCAGCCCGGGACCAAGAAATGTCCACGTTTCATGGTATTTCTAAACATATAAGGTCGATAACTGAAAACTTAATTTTCAGATCCCAAGTACTTATATCATCTGCGTATCTCACGTGTTGTTGAAAAATGGTCCAATCGGCCCGGGACCAAGAAATGTCCACGTTTCATGGTATTTCTAAACGTATTGCGTCGATAACAGAAAACACAATTTTCAGGTCTCAAGTACTTATATCAGCTCGGAATTTTTCGCGTCGTGAAAAAATGGTCCAATCAGCCCGGGACCAAGAAATGTCCACGTTTCATGGTATTTCTAAACATATAAGGTCGATAACTGAAAACTCAATTTTCAGATCCCAAGTACTTATATCATCTGCGTATCTCACGAATTGTTGAAAAAAGGTCCAATCGGCCCGGGACCAAGAAATGTCCACGTTTCATGGTATTTCTAAACGTATTGCGTCGATAACAGAAAACACAATTTTCAGGTCCCAAGTACTTATATCAGCTCGGAATTTTTCGCGTCGTGAAAAAATGGTCCAATCAGCCCGGGACCATGAAATGTCCACGTTTCATGTTATTTCAAAACGTATAGCGTCGATAACAGGAAACTCAATTTTCAGATCCCAAGTACTTGTAACATCAGCGTATCTCACGTGTTGTTGAAAAATGGTCCAATTGGCCTGGGACCAAGAAATGTCCACGTTTCATGGTATTTCAGAACGTATAGCGTCGATAACAGGAAACTCAATTTTCAGATCCCAAGTACTTATATCATCTGCGTATCTCACGTGTTGTTGAAAAATGGTCCAATTGGCCCGGGACCAAGAAACGTCCACGTTTCATGTTATTTCAAAACGTATAGCGTCGATAACAGGAAACTCAATTTTCAGATCCCAAGTACTTATATCATCTGCGTATCTCACGTGTTGTTGAAAAATGGTCCAATTGGCCCGGGACCAAGAAATGTCCACGTTTCATGTTATTTCAAAACGTATAGCGTCGATAACAGGAAACTCAATTTTCAGATCCCAAGTACTTATATCATCTGCGTATCTCACGTGTTGTTGAAAAATGGTCCAATTGGCCCGGGACCAAGAAACGTCCACGTTTCATGTTATTTCAAAACGTATAGCGTCGATAACAGGAAACTCAATTTTCAGATCCCAAGTACTTATATCATCTGCGTAT